>PVIC010049128.1:0-13270 GCA_004025085.1 Thryonomys swinderianus
CTATCAGAGTAGACAACCTCATTGACTTAAAGAGTCTACTCTTTGCTCTCTTGACCTTTGTGTTAGTGGGGAAAAGTAAAATGGAATCGATTATAACAACATCTACTTAGGAAAACAGTAATCGAGAAGCAATACTACATTTAGAGAGGAACTGCAGAGTTTACTGTTATCATCAGGAAATTGAAATATGTAGGGGTAGTGATTCTTAACTAATCCCCATTTAATTCACTTATTTGGGCTATGTGGAACATAGATAAGTATTATAAAATGACAGTGGATTGTTGTAAATTTAACCTTCTGATGATTCTAATTGTAGCTACTGTTCCAGATATGGTTTCATTTCTTAAGCAAACTAATAAATCCTTTCTTACTTGATATATAGCTATTGATCTAGCAAATGTTTACATTCTCCATATCTACTCATAGGGCTCATTTGAAGCAGTATGCTTTAAATGTTAAGGCTAGGGCTAAATCTATGCTATGTTACTGCAGGGGTATATCATCTATCTGGCTTCATGTCTTAACCTCATTTTCAGGAAAAATAATGACCTTCTTCACCAAATATTTCAATGGTCAATTACATTAATGACAATATGGTGATTGGACATAATGAGCAAGAAGTAGCAACTACTCTATACATATTAAGACTGTTATGTCTCACAGAATAGAAAATAGTTTCTAAAGCATTTGGAGACTTTTTATCCCAGTGAAATTCCAAGTGATCCAGTAGTGTGGAAAACAGTGAAATATTACTTATAAATTGAGCAATAAGATTTTGTATCGGGTTCCTCTTACATCCAAAGGAGAGGCAGAGTATGTAGTGGTCCTCTAGATTATGGAGGCAAAGTATAACTCACTTGAATGGCTGACTGGCCAATGTACGAAATGACTCAAAACTTCTGGTTTCAAATGGGGCTCAAAATGAGAACACTCTGCAGTAGGTGCAAACTTCTGTGTAGAGCCCTGTGCTAATTGCACCATATGATCGACCACATCCAAACATGTGTCACTGATTAATAACGATACCACTTGCAGCTTTTGGCCAAATGCTAAAGATGAAGCTCGATGAGGGCAATCAGAATTTTGAAGTAAAATCCTGTCATTCTCTGCAAGTAACTGGTTTCCTTTTGAATGACATCTCTTGGTCTGCTATTGGGTCTCAGTTGCAACAGAATATTAACAATGAACTTCAAGCTACCATATGCGCTGATCTCATTTTGTACTGAGACTTGTACTGGGAGTGTACTTTGACACATACACACATCAAAATGGTACAAGAAGTGGTTCAAATCGTTCCTTTGGTCCCTGCTCCTCCTACATTGCTTTTCCCTTCCTGCTTGCACTTACTGTATCACAGTAAATTTCCTTGGTTGAGTTGACAAAAGAAGAGAAGACACGTGCCTAGTTCACAGCTGATTCAACACCTTCTGTGCATTCTTATTTAATAGTTGTGAATTGAACCAACAAACAAGTTTTAGAACATTCTTGATTTTTAAAAAGATCAACAGTGACAAAGAAATTTCAGGAAGACATATATATGAAAAGTCAGAAAAATGAAGCTAAACGTATTGCATGTGAATATGCACTAAGTAGTGACTTCAGGAGAGAAGGATTTAATCATCAAATGGATAGGTGATCCATTCTGTTTATGTCATTCAGCATCTTCTCCAAGCCATTTCTCTCGACACTCAATGAGCTTAAAAAGGAAGTTACCAGAGTAATAGGGATGAACTTTCTGCATGAATTTAGGAAGATAGACTTATAACTAGCAAGACAAACTTGGCTAGAACAGGAGAAAGAAAAACACTAAATTCCTTCTAAAGTACCAGTCCTCATGGGTAAATAAGCATCTACCTGATGACAGGTGGACTATGTTGGACTACTTTTATCAAGGACAATCAACATTTTGTTCGTACTTGAATAGAACTTTGTTGGGGCTACAGGTTTCACTTCTCTGCATGTCGTACTACAAAACCTGCCACCTCACGACTTATAAAATGCCTTATGAGTTGTGAGAATATTCTACATAATATTGTTTCTCATCAAAGCACTCACTTCACAGCCAAAGAAATAAAATAGACACTAGCTCATGGAGTTCACCATTTTCCTCATGCTGTCCACCATCCTGAAGCAGGTGACCTGTACACATAGGACAACTGAGGCTGAGAGACCACTCTCCTCTGATCACTTGCACTCGAGCAACACCCTAGGGCCAATCCACATTCTGTGTATTAAGAGAACTAGGAAGAAGAATAACAAAGTTCCAGGACATTTCTAAAGCTCTAGACCAGAATACAGCATGTTAGATTTTGTGTCAAGATAATCAGTAACATTTTCTATGCTGGAACTTCACTGAAGGTTCATGAATGTAGACTGCATCTCACACGTGTGATTTAATCAAAGTGAATTCTCGGACAGGTCTGTATACTGGAAGTTCTTGAGGTGACTCTGTGTCTTGCCAATCATTCCTGCCAAAGCATACCCAGAAAGCCAATGAGAGGCAAATGTGTTGGGGTGCACATATTTTAAAGTTTGAAAGGCTAGTTTATCTGACCATGCTTTCTATTGCCCTGTTGTCCAACATGAATGTTTTGTTCATGCCTTCCCAGAGTACATCTTCCTGTTATCTTCAATAAATATATTGATTTTTTTTTTTGAGACAGGGTCTTGCTTTGTAGTTCAGGCTGGCTCTGAGCTCACTATGTAGCCCAGGCAAGCCTTGAATTCAGCAATCCTCCTGTCTCTGCCTCCCAAGTGCTGGGATTACAGGCATGAGCCACCACGTCCAGCACTGTGATATGTGGTACTGATTGCTGGTGGGCATGAGTCTCCATGCCCAGCATTCTATGTGCTTACCAGGGATCAAACTCAGGACTTTGTGCTTGTGAGGCAGGAGTCGGAACCTCTGAGCTAACCCTCTGGCCCTATATTTGATTTTTCTTTCAGCATTGCATATATATTCCCAATTCTTTGCTCATTGTACACACACACACACACACACACACACACACATACAGCATTGAGTGTACCTGTTTGGTCCACCATGCAGTATCCAAATGGTAGAACACAGTTGCTGGAAATATACTGAAGAGCTAAAGAAGGCTGTATGTTCTCTGAATTGACATTCTATATATGGTGCTCTTCGCCCATAGCCATGAGTCTTCTCCCATCAGGGGTCTTGGATTCAAGGGATGAAAATGGGAGTGATACTATCTACTATTACTCCTAGTATTGTTGACACCTATGTTAGTTAGAAAATACTATAAGGCAGTTAGGTAGATATGGGACCTCAGGACAGAGAACAACTGTGACCGGAGGCACATTCTCTGAAGGCCATGTAAAATTCAAGACAAAAGAAGTACTATAGCCCAATACTTCCCCTAGGCATAAACAGCAGTGATTGATATTCTAAACAAGATCATTCAACTTGGAGGGGGCTCCCCTAGAGCATTCCTTTTAGAAAACCCTTGTGCATTTTTTGCATCCTCGCTGCAAAACTTGCCTCACCATTTGATCCCTGTTCAATGAATAGTACCAAAGCAACTGTTTTTGTTGTAGTCTTATTGGTGGATCATACCTTCACCCTACCTCATACCCACCTTGAGATTTCCCACTGGATCAACAAAAAAAAATTATGTTTAGCTGAGGTACATGATAAACATGTACCTCATGCTGCACATAGCAATAACATATACTATGACCATGTAACCAGTCACAGAAACATGGATTAGAATATCATAAGCTTTTCTCTATTATTTTATTACAAATAGGTATGAGTTTATTATCTTTATCTTTTTCTTTTTTTGTGAGGGTCTTGCTTTGTAGTTTAGGCTGTCGCTGAGCTCACTGTGTAGCCCAGGCAAGCCTCGAACTCAGTAATCCTCCTGTCTCTGCCTTCCGAGAGCTGGGATTACAGGCATGAACCACTATGCCCTGTTTTATCTTATTATATCAAGTATCAGAAAATGTGTTAAAATTGTAGTACAGTATTTAAGTGCTGTGAATTTTACATTTTGTCTTTTAAGTTAAGATATATGATGGAGAATAAACATTGTACAAATTATGTCATTTATACTTTAAAGGAAGGGATTAGTGCATTTTTGGTTGAGTGCTTAGTTGTATGTGTCCACTTGACTGGTCTAGGAATTGCCCTCCTACTGCATTTGGCCAAACATTATTCTAGGTGTACTTTGATTACGTATTGGGATGAAATTAACATTTGAATCAGTGATCTGAGTAAAGTAAATTGCCATCTATAATGCGGGATATCCTCATCTAAGGAACTGAATGCATAAGTAGTGCATAGATAATAATTATGCTATCAACAGTTTTAATCCCAGTTACTTTTACTGAAATCATACCCAGATCATGCCTATCCCTGTAGCTTTAGAATCAGAAAACCTGGAGTGAAGCCTAATGATTTATGTTTTTGCAAGTTTCCAAGTTATGCTGGTGTGGTGGTCTAGACACTACACTTTGAGGATCATTCCCCTAGAGTAGGTCTTGCATATATGCTTTGAGAGATTTGAAAACCAGTGTTCATAACAGCATTGTTTGTAATATGAAACAGTTCTCAAAATTCGAATGTCCGTTAACAGGAAAATGAACTGATAAACTCTACACCTACAATGAAATGTTGTTTGGACTTGAAAATGACTTAACTACAGCCATATAACAACATGAATACATCTTAAAATTAATATTAAGTAGAATAGTTTAAAATAGAATACTCAATATGTATACAAAGTATGACTTCATTTCTGTATAAAAAGGTATGAATGGGGGCCGGAGATTTAGCTCAGTGGTTCCAGCACCTGCCTCGCAAGCGCAAAGTCCTGAGTTTGACCCCGGTATCCACATACAATGTTGGGCGTGGTGACTCATGCCCACCGGCGATCAATACCACATACCACAGTGCCGGGCATGGTAGCTCACTCCTGTAATCCCAGCACTCGGGAGGCAGAGACAGGAGGACTGCTGAGTTCGATCGAGGCTTGCCTGGGCCACAAAGTGAGCTCAGGGCCAGCCTGAACAAAAAAACAAAACAAAACAAAACAAAAAGTCTGAATGACCATGCAAAAATCCTAAAATAAAGTGTGTAATTTATTGAAGTTACTTAGTCTAGTAGTGGAAGATAATCAGGCTGAATGGTCAAAAGTGCTCATTTTATGCTTCAGTGTATATGTATACTCCTATATTTTGGTGTGATTTAAAGTGGTACAGCATACATCACTTCATACAAGCAAAATGGACATACTAAACAAACATTACAATAATATTAAGAAAGCAAGTACGTCAGTGATATAACACCAAGAAGAACCTAAGGGGAAACATAACGGGGCTAAAAAGATATTTACATTTGTAGGAATTGAAATCTGATGGAGCAAAAATAGTTGTATATATAAATACATTGTACATATAAATTATATGTGTACCCAAATTTTAAATTGGTAACATAAATGTATTATAAATTTATAGAGAATGTGACAGTCAATAACATGTAGGAAAAAATATTTCTAGGCCCAGGAATTTAGCTTATGTGGTACTGCACCTACCTTGAAACCACAAAGGCCTGAGTTTGACTCCTCATATTGCAAAAAAAAAAAAAAAAATCCATAAATATAATGTAGGAAACGTGAGCCCAGTGTTGATTTGTATAATATGATATAAATAATTTTGTTTACTTCTCCAAAATGTTACCCTTTTCAAGTACTTTTTAAAATTATGAAAGTCATCTCATACTGAACCATGCATAGTTCTCATATAATTCTCTAGTGGAGAAATAATTCAGACTGAGAGCTACTGATATGCACACTATGATTAAGATATTACAACAAATGATAATGAAGGAATAAGATATTACAACAAATGATAATGAAGGAAATGGCTTAGCCATTTGTCAGAACACCTGTAGTGAAAATTTCTTCATATATATACAAAGTTACTTAGTAACAAGAGCATAAAGCATAAAATGAGCATAAATGGTAATTATACTATGAATAGCTTTAATCCCAGTTACTTGTTTTGAAGTCATACCCAGATCATGCCCATCTATCTATCTATCTATCTATCTATCTATCTATCTATCTATCTATCTATCTATCTATCTATCTATCTATCTATATCTATCCCTGAATAGTCAACTTTCCTCCTATGGACTGCTGAACAGAGATCTCCACAAAAAAATAACATTAAAAATCACGTGACACAGTGGTTTTCTTGGAATTTTAAACTTAAATAAAGACACAAAGAGGCAGAAAGTAGTTGGAGCTGAATTTCTGTGATCAATACTTTAAGAAAATCCTTGCAGAAAATATGAATCCTTAAATTGGATTCTAGATCCACTGACCCAGAATCCCTAGATGGATTCTTCCAGCACATTGAAGGATAATTCCGGAATTGCTATTACTGGCCTCCTAATAGCTATTTTGACCTTTCTTTCCTGAGGCTTGGCTGTTTTCTTCTTCAGAAATTGTGAGAAACTCCTGATCTCCGATAAATTATTCTTAGTCTTTAAAAATGTGCCAGAACTAGTGTGTGTAGCTTAATTATTTCACAGCTGCACTGTTAGCAGGACCAGTTTGTTTCTGTGGTTTTGGGAAAATTACTTGTGTTGTGAGGATAGAGCGAATTGAGTTGAGGGGTTATTTTCTAAATCTTTGTCCATTCTCAACAGTAACAATAAATGAATTCCTTTTAAGGTAAATAAATTCCAAAATGGTAAACGCCAAACTATGTCATGCAGTGTGGGAGAATCTACCACTGGCTATGGTTTGAGGAATCCTGGAGCAATGGGCCTCCAGAGTAAAGCTCGAAGTGCCCATTTTCCTTATACTAATTACTAATTTAAATGGGTGATCTAAAATACCCTTTTTTTTGGACGTTAAGCTCAAGCTTCACATTCTTTTGTCAACAGGCATCAAAACACTTCTCTTTTAATATTATGTTAAACCTCAGATTGGTGAATTTCAAAATCAAAGTTGGATGCAGACTTTGAATTATAAGTATTACTAGGGAAAATGTGACAAGATTATCATCAAGATTTATAA
The DNA here is from genome assembly GCA_004025085.1 of Thryonomys swinderianus. NCBI lineage: Eukaryota > Metazoa > Chordata > Mammalia > Rodentia > Thryonomyidae > Thryonomys > Thryonomys swinderianus. The sequence continues at coordinate 7,050 of PVIC010049128.1, forward strand.
ATCATAAGATCATAATGATATGAATGATGATTTATTTTTTGTTAATCACAGAGAACAGAGAAAGCCATAAGTGCTCGAATGTTCTCACAGGAGACCCTTTCTTGCATAAGGAAGCCATGTTCTCTCTTGTAATAAAAAGTAAATATTCTGGAACATTTTACCTCTGTCTATTGTCAGGCAAAACTTAAGACTGGGTTCTGGAGCAAGCTGATTATAAAATGGAGTGTATTATGCAAGACATGGGTAGAAAAATGACTTTTAATCAACACCACAGGGAAGGAAAGGGAACTAGCAGCACTGGATAGAATTCAAACTACGAGATAAGACACACTTCAGCCAAACTCATAGGGAATTCTGGAACTAGTATAACCACTGGAATTGCCCCAAGCTGTGCGAAGATTGGAAGTTCATTGTTTTTCTGCACTGACCCATCACTGAATGTGTTCTACTCTGGGGAAGCAGCATAAACTTAGGCAATATGGATCTTAGCAGCAAAGGAAGCTTGAAGAAGTTACCAGCTTAAGAGTGGTTGTGATAATTCCAGTGATTGGGTCAAGAAGTCCACCCTGGATGGGGTATCTGGGAGAGCTGTCTGTGTCTGTCTCCTTTGTGCTGCTTAGATTCACTTCTTCTACATATATTTTCTAGCAGCTTCTCTCAGATTCTGGTGGCCTCTTCAGCCTGGTGAAGACATAGGGGAATTCCTACTGCTCCGTCTGGCCTCGGGGTCATGGACAAAATTCCATTTCCTTTCTCCACTTTCCTTTTGAGATGTCTTTCGCTCTTTGATGGCATGATACAGAGCACGATCCATATAGTGCCTGAATCTCTCTTGGAAGAGTCAACATCCTGTCAAGTATCACCTTGGGATTAGCATTTAAGTTTTGTCTTTAAAAAGTTTCCCCAGCATTGAGTGAGGACAGTTACTTTTGCAAGGTGACTAACCCTGCCCTTTTGCTATAAACTGAATGATCTGATTGGAATGCTATGAGGAATTCCATGAAAATGAACTCCCAACTTGTGAAAGCTTATGCAATGAAATGCTTCCAGTTCGTGGATCCTAACTTGTCATTTGCCCTGTTCCTCTTTCAACAAACACCACATGCAGTCACTAATATTTCCAGAAAATATTATCTACCAAGTCAAATGTCCAAATCATAAGAGTGCTTGTATGATAGTGTAGACCTAATGCACAGATATTTCCTTCTCTTCACCTAGCTCAAAGCTAGCTGCATTTGACATCACCTGCCACATATGTGTCGAGCAGTCTTACCAACACACAGTATATAGCTGAGACGTTCCAAAGACTATTGTCAGGTACTGCACTTTTTTAGTGGCAGGTGCAATTTACAGTTTACAATCTATCTTTTATGATGGTGTTTAATTTACTAGTTTAATTTTATAACAAAACACTAAAGGTTGCATGACTTAAATCACTGCAATTTTTTTTTCTCCCATTTCTCCAAGGCAGAACTCAAAAATGGGGATGTCAAAAGCATATTTCTCCATGGCTTGAAAATGAACACCTTCTCACTCAACTAGTTATTTCTCTGTGGAACTGGACACATAATGGTCTCTGTGTGTTCACATTTCTCCTGTTCAGAAAGATAACTGCCAGGATATGTTAGGACATACGTTAAATGCCTAGATTTCTATATTTATTATGACAATATGGAATACAATCACACTTCTATTTATGAGGATAAGATATCCATATACAAATTTGGAGATGATTTAATTCAATCCCAACAGGTTATACATAACCTGTACACACACACACACACACACACACACACACACACACACACTTCTGCAGACTAGGATACCACTGTCTAGTAGACATTTAATTTTTTACTGAAATATTGAGTTCCCTGAAATATCTCCCCTCTCTAGATAGTATAACAATTAATGCATCCCGTATATTAACCAGTTCTTCATTCTGTCTGACTGGTATGATTTCATAGATATTCTGCATAGGTATTTTGGAGGATTATGTGCAAACAATGAGCTAACACTATCTTTAAGTATATACCACACTTTTAATCTGTTATTCAAATTGGGTTCATCTCAGGTCAGATGAATAATACAATCCATAATTGAGTATGGTCATATTGACCATGAAACAACAGATTCATACTGTGGCATTTTCCCCCAATGTTTTAGTTATATAGAAACAATTCCCTCAACAAAGGCAGAATCCTGTTTTGACTTCTTGACTATTGAACTGAGAAAGGGCTCCCAGTAACTAACAAATCACTGATGCCCCTCGGGAAACTGCAGAGTAATTTGCTACCATGAATGACTGGAAAGATTAAAGTGTATTGATTCTTATAATGGACACATTTAATCCCTTATTTGCCCAATAAATAATCCACTAGGCCTTGTAGAATAGTATTGGATGTTGGAAATCTTAATCAAATAAAGGTTGCATAGCTGTAGTTCAAGGTGTGGTCTTTTTACCAGAATAGATGAAAACTACTAATGGAAAATTTTGTAAACTTTTTAATTGGATGGAGGAATTTCTCTTCCAGAGAACACAAGCAATGATTAGATTTTACCTGTGTGTATTAATCCACCATTACCATTTTTCTCAGGTCTACCTATATTATATTGTGTGATTCTTTCTTCACAAGACATCTAACTTCCTTAGCATTCTACAGGATATTCATGTTGGTCTCTTACATTGGTAACATATTGCTGGGAGAAGTAGAACAGTTGCCCTGAATGTTTATGTGAAAATATGTAGAAAATAAATCTCAAAAAATGGCAAAGTATTTAATAACCCATTTATCTAAACCCATAATAAAAGAACTTCTTCATATTATAAAAGGAAACACATATGCTCCTAAGGAAGAGATGTAAAAATGCATTAGCCTTTTTACTGTTTGCAGGTAACAAACTTTTATGTTGCCATATTTAATGAGGGACAGAAAATGATCTAGTGCTTCTTCCCACTGCTTTTATGATATCACAGTTATCTATGTGATTAAAATGCCAGTAGCATATTGGCATGCTTTGGGGAGCCCAGTGTAAAGTTACATAAAACAAATTATACTGGAAATATTGAGCATTTAGGGTAAAACCATAGCACATGTAGAAAAACCCTTTCTGATTTCCTAATAGCTATTGGTAAATATTGACAATTAGAAAATGAAATAATATATAATCATAGCAATCGAGTGCTCATTATAAATTGGATTCATCTTCAACAACTAATCATAAAGGAGTATTTTAACATTAAGTAGGAAATGTAGCCACTGTAGGCAAAAATAACTTCCATGAGTGTATTTCAATATTTCCAATTACGAAGTATGTTACTTATTAGTACAATTATGTCTCTATCTCAATTAACATAAATGATCTCAAGATAAAATTTATATGACTATTTTACTGAGCTTGAAAGTAAGCACTTAAAATTGCTTCACATATGCTTTTCTGGAATAGTCTGCATTACCCCAAATTGATCTGTACAATATTTTAACCCCACTCTGAGATGAACCTGAAAGTCCAAAGTGGATGGGGATCCCAGTGAACAGAAATTGGAGCAGTCAAATTAGAATACCCATGTTAGAAACTAATATGCTTAAATTTGAAGATGCTATTTGAAGTTTGTCTACCTATGTTTTCCTCTGCTTTCTGTCTTCGTGGTCACTAAAATTGTTCAATAACAAGACTGATTTCTGCTATCTTTCAATTGACATATAACTTTATCATAGGCTATATTTCCTGGAATGAAAAGTATAAGAGGTTATTGAGAACTTGAGAGATGAGACATAAAATAATATTTGCCAATAATTTATATGTACTTTCTTCAGCTATTTTACAGGAAAATAACAATTTTCATTATACAGGCTAAGAATAATCTCCACATCATAGATATTTCCTCATCTAAACAAATATAGCAAGAACTACTACAGAATAATAGGTATTCCAGTTGTGGCAATGTTTTGTAATTATGTAAGGATAAATGCACTGTCTGCTTACAGATTATAGGTAGACTACACTGCATTTCTTCCATTTCACAGAGGACAAAACTTTGTCCATACTTGCACACATTTTTTTTTTTTTTTTTTTTTTTTTTTTTTTAGGATTTGTTACCACAACAAGTGATCCTTAAATGGAATGCATTAGTGTGCCATAATGGACACAGTGAAATATTATAGGCTTGATATTTTAAACAGAAGAAATTAAATTTCTAACATTTCTGAAGGGTAGCAGTGTATATTAGAGGTTTATCACTGCTGCTGCGCACAATACCCAGTACTCCCAAGTTAAAGAGAAAAGGTGCATTTACCCATGGTTCCCGTCCGTGACTGCTTGGTTCTGAGACAAGCCATCATGCTGAAGGGGAAGGCAGAACAAAGCTGCTTACCTCATGGACACCAGGATCCAGATCAGAAGTCAGAGAAGACCAGGGAAAGGTCTAGATGACATAGACTGTACATACATCCAGCTTTCCATGACCAGCTCAGGACGGATTACTCTGGCAGAGACCTCTTCATTCAGTAAAGTTGAAATATCAGATTTAACAATCACATCATGTGTGTGAAGACTGGATTTCTTCTGAGGTCTTTCCCCTGGCCTTGTAGGCAGCTGGCTTGTCTGTATGTCCTGAAGAGGCCTCAGTCCTGTGCTCACCTGCCTTCTAAATCTCACCTGGAGTCCTCCTCTGCCTGTCTTGCTAGGATGCCAGTTATATCACACTAAGTTTTGCTGTAATAACCTTGCTTTAACTCAACCACCACTTGTAAAACATTTGAGTCTTCACTGGTACATTATATATACATGTCGTGATTACACACAATATTGAGAATTTATACCAGCATATGAAATTACTTAATTCTCATTTTCCATTTCTCCACCCCTATATGCATAAGCTTTGTTTCCCTTTTTTATTACCATCATATTTTTCTTCCTGTTGTTACCCCCTCACCCCCTTTACCTTTCAACATTTTCTATTTCACAACACCTACCATACATTCTAGAGCTCCTTTACATCTTCAGAGTCTCATACCAGAGAAAAGACACGATATTTACAGATTTCAAAACGAACTAGCTCCAAATGTAGTCACAGAGGTGCTAGTGGAGACGGCTTGAGTACGTGTCATAGTGACTTTCTTGAGGCTGGAAAAACAACAATAACAACCTCAACAACAAAAGCCTAACATAACTTAAAGGACAAGAGGTTTCTCTCGTTCATCATTGCTGTGGCTTCGGGCCAACACCTGCAGGTTCCAAGGCAGAGATCCGTGCAGCGGGAAGGCCTGCAGAGCACAGGCACTCCTCCCCGGGCAGCAGCGGGCCGAGAGAGGCGGATCGGGAGACCAGGGCCCCCTCCCGTCCACACTCCGTGGCCTCCTCCCAGTCAGACGCCCTTTCCTGACAGCAGTCAGCTGTAAATTTCTCAGCATACAGCCCCCAGGATAGTCACCTCGCACGCACATGGGGTTTGGGGAGACATTTTAGACCTAGATTTAGACCAGTGTTGATTTGAGCACTATGGCATACCATTTATGATATATCTTGTGAATCAGAACACTTTGTATCGTCTGCCTTTGGTGAAGTAAATCAATTCATAGACAAAAAGATGAAGTAGAGATTAACTGCTCAGGAATCTCCATGGAAATTAATAAATCTCCAGCAGTCGGGAGAATGCTGAAATTGATTTTCTATAACACTGGTAGGAAAATAAAATTTTTGTAGGAATACCTATGGATTGAAACATAAAATGAGGCGTTTGAACCAGTGTAAAGAGTGTACTTCATTCAAGTACATATGAAACTTTAATGAAATTGTATTTTCTATTATGTTTTATAGATATCAGTTAATATCAAATACTACAAATGAACATAAAGAGACCACAGTATCTGAGCTCAGGTAATAAAACAAAAAATCAATATTACTGATCATATTATGAAAAAATACTTATTAGTATATCCTCCAGATGTCTCCATTTGCACCTAAATCAATAGATCACAGATAGACAATTTCAGGATCTTCTCTCTGGCATGAACATCTGTAGATGCAAATGAGTTCTAGAAAGTAGGACAGCTTTTATAGAGTGGAATATTTCTATAGGAAACTTGGTGTGGGAATGTGATGAGGGGAAGGAATAAATATGATACAGAAAGAAAATAAAAGAGCATGTATAAAGGGGGAGGAGGGGGGAGTGGGGAGGGATATGGGTAAAAATGAGAATTAACTTGTGGCATATACTGGTA
>PVIC010049129.1:0-13314 GCA_004025085.1 Thryonomys swinderianus
AAAAAAAAAAATGCAAGAATGAGTCTTTAACAGAAGCAAGAGAGAGTAGTCGAGAAGGAGCAGGGTAGAAATGAGAAGTTGGACTGGTAGTGGGTAGAGGTCACTATTCAGGGATGGACTTTTAAAATCAAGTTATCAGCAGGAAGCAGTTGGAAAACAATCAGATAAGATAATTTAATGGAAAGTAAGATGTAAAAGATGGGATAGGAGGAACCCTTTAACTGTGTAGACTAAAAATAATTTGAGAAGCAGAGAGCGGGGCGGAGGACTGCCCGCTAGTTGAAGCGGTGCCCTCTGACAGAGGCCCGGGAAGAAAGTACACGTGGCCTGAACACACGTGTACATCTGCGCCTAGCAACAGACTCTGTCAGACATGTGACTCATTTGATCTTCTGTATCTGGGAGGGATAATGTATTGTTTTTCCAAAAGGCTTTTGAGATGTGCTTTTGTCATTTCTTATTAACAAAGGAACAGGGTTTACTGTGCAGTGTGTCATTTCCTTCCGTCCGTCCATCCCTCCAGCGTGCGCTGATCATACCCATCTACCCTTGTGCCCCCGCCCGTGGCACGCCGCCCACTTCCTAGCAGTCTCTCTTTTCCTTTCAAGTCAACTATTTTTGTTTGCTTGTTTCCCCACGGGCGAGAGACGATGTGCTGTTTGTCTTTCCGCCTTACTTCTTCCCACATAATATCCTCCAGTTCCATTCATTCTCATGTCATCGACAGGACTTTATTCTCCTTTATTTTCAAAAAAACAAATGCTCCCCTGTGCGTATATACCGCATTTTCTCTGTGTATCCATCTGCTGGGGGGCACTTAGCCTGATTCTCTACTTTAGCCATTCTGAATAGTGCCACAATAAACTGAGACACTCAGGTATCTCTTTTGGATACTGACTTAATTTTCTTTGGATATATACTTATGAGCAGAGTAACCAGATCATGTGGTGGTCCTATTTTTAGTTTTTTGAGGAACCTCCATCATGTTTTCCACCCTGGCCGTATTAAATTTACCTTCCTGCCCACAGTGTACAAGAGTTCCTTTTTCTTTACGGTCTCATTAGCATTTGTTTCTATTTTTTGTTATTATAGACATTATACCTGGGGTGAGGTGGTACCTCATTATAGTTTGATTTGCACTTCCTTGATAGTTAAAGATACTGAACATTTATTCAAATATTTATGAGCTATTTGTATTATTATTTTTTTTAGCAAGATCTATTGAGACCATTTTCTCATTATTCCTTGGCTTATTCTCATTGTTATGTAAGAGTTCTTGTTCTTTATATGTTCTGGATATTATCCCTCTGTCAGAAGAATTGGTGGAGATATTTTATCCCATTCTGCAGACAGTTCTTACACTTTTGGCTGTTTCCTTTCCAGTGTGAAGGCTTTTTAGTTGATGCAAGAAAGCAGTTTGTTGGCCTTGCTCCATTTTCCTGGTTCAGGCGTTCACTGCTGTGAATTCCCCTTACAGAACTGCTTTCACTGTGTCCCACAGATTCCTGTAAGTTGTACTGGCATTGTCACTGCATTGTACAAACTGTCTAATTTCTTCTTTATTTTGTCTGTGACCCATTAGTTGTTCAGGAGAGTGTTATTCAGTTCCATGTTTGTAAAGTTATTGGAATTTCTTTTGCTGTTGATCTCCATTTTCAAGGCTCTATGGTCTGAAGATCATTCCGGTTCCTTGGTATTTACTTAAACATGTTCTGTGAACTAGCACGTGGTCAGTTTCGGAGAATGATCTGCGTGCAGCTGAGAAGAAAGTGTCTTCTGATTTCATGGGGTGGAATACACTGTAGGCATCCATTAAGTCCATTTGTTCAAAAATCTGCTTTAGTTCTAATATTTCATTGTTGACTTCTTTGTCTGGTTGATCTGCCTATTTGCCACAGTGGGGTATTGAGGCCCCCACTACTATGTATTATTGCTTTTTTGGCTCTTCATTTCCATTAATATTTGTTTTATATAGTTGGCCTATATACATATATAGATATACTTATGAATGTCATCTCTCCCTCTTGGATTGTTCTTTGTATGAGAATGTAGTGACCTTTTTGTCTCTCTTAGTTTTGAGTTGAAAACTACTTTGTTTGTAAATAAGACAGACACTCCTGCTTTTTGTGATTTCTTGTAGCATGGAGAATTGTTTTCCATTCTTTTACTTTTAGACTGTGAATTTCATTTTGAATTAAATATGTTTCTTGAATACAGCATATTATTTTATCTTTCTTCCTGATCCATTCTGCCCGTCTATTTCTTTTAATTGGTGAATTGAGGCTATTAACGTTGATCGTTATAAGTGATATGTGTTGACCTACTTGTCATAATATGTTCCTGTTCTTAGTTCTTTTTTCTTTGTAACAAGGTCTTGCTTTGTAGTTCAGGATGGCCCTGAGCTCACTATGTAGCCTAGGTGAACCTCAGACTCAGCAATCCTCCTGCCTCTGCCTCCTGAGGGTTGGGATTACAGGCATGAGCCACCATGCCAGACACTGTGCTATATGGTACTGATTGCTGATGGGTGTGAGTCATCATTCCTGGTACTATTGTATGTGGTTACCAAGAATTGAACCAGGAACCTGTACTTAATAGGCAGATGCTGGAATCACTGAGTTAAATCTCTGGCCCTTAGTTATTTTATTATCATTATTTTTTAAAATTTGTTACCTCCTTTCCATTTAATTTCTTGCTTTGTCTATTAGCTTCACTCTGTTGGACCTCATGGAGTCCTGATCCTCATTGTCATTTTCTTAGATACTGTTTAAAAGTTTTTGGATTGTTGGTTTGAAATTCATGAAGTTTCTTTGTTTTTTTTATTTTATTTTATTTTTTACTGTGGAAGTATCTCATTTCCCCATCGATTTTGAAAGATAGTTTTGTAGGATACAACAGTCTAGGTTGAAGGTTATTTTTCTTTGAGAATTTGAGATACTTCACTCCAGGCTTTCCTTGGCTTGAGGGTTTGAGTTGAAAAGTCTGCTGTAACTGTGATGCGTTTTCCTTTGTATGTGATTTGTTTCTTTTCTCTTACTGCTTTCAGTATTTCCTTCTTCTGTTGGGTTTCTGTTGTCATGACTATTACATACCTAGGTGTGGATTTTTTTTTTTTTAATCAAGGCTAGTTGGAGCCTGTACGCCTCACTTAGCTCTATGTCAAATTCTTTTCTCCTGCTTGGGAAGTTTTATGCCATTACATCTGTGACCAGTTTTTTTTTTTTAATGTCTTTTTGTACTATCTCTTATTTCTTCATTGACTCTTTATTCTTCTTCGTATCATCTAGGAGCTGCTGGGTTGATTTCTCATGGTCCCTTGCTGTTTTTGTTTGTTTGTTTGTTTTTTGCTTTTGAGACAGGGTCTCGCTTTGTAGTTCAGGCTGGCCCTGAGCTCACTATGGTGCCCAGGCAAGCCGCCGCGAACTCAGCAATCCTCCTGTCTCTGCCTCCCGAGTGCTGGGATGACAGGCGTGAGCCACCACGCCTGGCACTGTGGTATGCGGTGTTGATTGTTGGTGGGCGTGAGTCTCCATGCCCAGCATTATATGTGGTTACCGGGGATCGAACTCAGGACCTTGTGCTTGCAAGGCAGGCGCCAGAACCACTAAGCTAACCCTCAGCCCGGTCCCTTGCTGTTTTTAAGAGATCTTTCCTTTCCTGGTCACTAACTGCAATCCTGTCTTTTTGGCTCAGATTCTGTCTTCACATTTTCTAGTTCTACCACATAATCTTTAAACGGAATTTTTAATCACTTGAATTTCCATTTGTGCTTGTTTATTGGCTACCATTTGTTTTCTATGCTAGGATTACACTATGTTCCTGAGGTCCTGTTCTTTTTTTTTATTGAATTCTTTATGGGTACAATTTATATACATCTCAAAATCACATATAACATTGGGAAATTTGTACCAGTATATGCCACAAGTTAATTCTCATTTTTACCCATATCCCTACCCACTCCCCCCTCCTCCCCCCGGTCCTGTTCTTTTTTAATCTGTGTCTTTCACTAGCTCTCTTGTTATCTGAGAGATTATTTCTGATTTCATTTTTTCCAGATCCTCTTCCGTTGTTTGTGCACAGAGTCCACATGGTTGACTCTCAGGTTGGCTTTTCTCATTGTTCCCAAATTTCCTTTTGTGATCTGGAATTCTGGGTTTGGGTCTTATTTAGATGTTTTCTCAATTCTAATTTTTTGGGTTTTATTCTTGTGTTACTGCGTACAAAATGCTTATTGCAAGTATCTTTCTTATATTTAGAACCCTTAAGGAGTGGCTACTTCCTGGGCCATCCTCCTGGTATAATTGTCCCTTAGGCCCTGAGTCTGTAATGGCCTTTAGGCGATCTCAGTTCCAGAACACCGGGAGAGGTTCCTTCCTGGAGCGATCACCTCACCGCCAGCCGCTGTAGTCTGGTGGGTCTTCACTGCAGAGACTTTCTTCATTCCTCCAGAGGGCTTCAATTTTCATGGAGGAGTCTTGATTAGGTTCAGGTTCTCTCTGTGTTGTTCACTGCTGCTCTGTGTTTTGGAGCTTGGCCTTAATCATCCTGTGAGGCTGCGCCGTGCATCCCTGATTGGCTATGTGGGCTCACTGCAGCTGAGGCAGAGTTGCTGGGCCTCTTTTCTCCAAGAGAACTGCTGGGCCCACTGATGTGCACAGTTGGGTGGAACCACTAGGCCTCCACGAATGTCCCCTTTGGACTGCCCAGCCTAGTCTCTGTACAAAGAACCGCTAGGCCTCCCCCTAGAACTGCTAGGCCTTCTCCCTACGTGATGGTCCCATGACTCTGGGCTCACTGATGTGTGGTTGTCAGAGTTACCAGGTCTCTGCAAATGTCCTAGCCTAACTACTACTAGCCCTACTCACAGTCCAACAAATGGGCAGAGTTGCTGGGCCTTCTCATGTGATGCTCCTGTGAGGGGTCTGGGGCCAGGACTATGCAGAGGTCAGGGCAGAGTTGTCAGGCCTCTGTGAATGTCCAAGCCGAACTGCTGGCCCTACTCACTGTACACCTAGCTTTTGGTTTTTAAATCTATTAAGTGTATAATTTGGTTGGTAAGGGTTGTGGAATATTCCAGTAGTAGCATCACACTGAGAGTTTGGTGGGACTCTCACCACTACTCTGCAAAGTGGAAATGCCTCTTTCCCTGTTGTTGATTCCAGGTGGCATATGTTTCTCTTGCAGTGCTGCTATCCTCACTCTGGATCTTAGAAGACTTCCATTTTCCTACTGTCGAATCACTGTTCTCCAGGTGATCAACCACCACAAATGCAGCCATATATTTTGATTTTGGTTCCCGGGGAAGCAGGTGAGTGCTGGTTACCGCTAACCTTCAGGAGTGCATTACAGCAAAGAGAAGGTTTAACTTTAAAAGAACGGTTCCTAAAGGCACATGACTTGCACTCCAAGGAAGGATTCCCTGGTTTCCAACGCCCTCCCTCTAGGCTTCCCAGAACCTCACAGGGTGACAGGTGCCATATTAGAATCCTATGGACTTCCTGAATAAAGGATGTGGAGACTTGGAATATGGATCCCCAAATGGACCGATAATGACATTTTTATTGTAATTTTGAAAATTGGATGATTTAATCTATTTATTTTAAAAGCCTGAAGACAGAACCTAGAGTCATAGAAAGAGGGCTGTCTGAAGAAATGTTTAAATTGAAGAGGATGTATAAATTCAAGGTATGAGTAAAGAGAAAGGGAGATTCTTTTTTTTTTTTTTTTTTTTTTTTTTTTTGAGACAGGGTCTCGCTTTGTAGTTCAGGCTGGCTCTGAGCTCACTATGTAGTCCAGGCAAGCCTGGAACTCAGCAATCATCCTGCCTCTGCCTCCCGAGTGCTGGGATTACAGTCATGAGCCACCACGTCCGGCACTGTGGGATGTGGTATTGATTGCTGGTGGGTGTGAGTCTCCACGCCCAGCATTGTATGTGGTTACCGGGATCAAACTCAGGACCTTGCACTTGTGAGGCAGGCGCCGGAACCACTGAGATAACCCTCCGGCCCGGGAGATCTTATTTTTTGAGGCAGGTCCTAAAGCTAATGCATGAGGGTTGATTAATCTGCAGTTGTAGATTCATATCAAAATGTTTAGACTCACACACATAAGTCAGTAAACAGCAAAATTAGCAAGAGAGAAGGACAAACAAGGAGAGAAAAATAATACTAGGAAAAAAGTTTTTCTGGAACTATTACAATCAAGAACATTAAATATAGGCTTCACTCTCATATACCGTGAATGGAATAGCTTTAGCAATGTGATGATTGCAAATATTTTGTCATGTTTCTCCAGAGATTTATTTCATCCTCACACATACATTTTTAGTCTTCACTATTAAATTTTTTATTAGTCATGACAAGAAGAGTCAAAGACACTATTTTTGCCTTGTTTCTTTATGGAACTAGCTTTCAGTTTGAATCTCAGCATATAATAATGTATGAAGAATGTCACTGCACTTATCTCCTCCGAGTTACTCTTGTAAGAAAAATTACTAGCTAAAAGGAGTGATATATGTCTTAAGTCTGCATCAGGGAAATTATGTGTTTGATCTCAGGAGTGCAGTTGTGATACCATCTAACATGAATATGATTTAAAATTCTGTGTGAAGTTTTGGCTGTCAGTTCAGGGCGGAGAACTATTTAGATAGAAGCGTCAAGAAAGAGACGACCACTGAAGACATCAACTGGCTTAGCTTATTTTCTTGACTGCCGCATGATTCTTCTTGTACCGTATCATGTAGAAAGAGAAAAGACATTAATTCAAAGGCCAGAGATTCAACGAGTTTTAAACTAATCACCTCGAGGTGCAGTGCACACCCTTTACATGCTGATGTTTGTGGCTTACTTGGCTCCCTTGGTTCATATTCAATATTTATTCCATGGGAGGGAAATCATTAATGAAGAACTTTAAGATGCAAATTTGTCGAGGTCAAAATTTCAAAAACAGAAGGTTGTTCATGGAGTCAGCCCTGCTTTTTATTTCTCTTTAACAGTCTGATAGTTTATCAATAAAAATTCTAATTACAGTTTTTTACAAATGATAAAAGTCATTTTTTTAGTCTTTGTCTAATTGAGCTTAATATGACAGAAAAGTCATTTGGACACAGAGGAGATGGGATATAATCACTAGAAACAGTGCAAATATTGTGTTCTATGCGAATAAGCTGTCCCAAGGACCCTGGCCAGAAGTTGAATTTCTGTCAGGTGAGGCTTGTAGCCCCCTCTATCTCCATCAAAAGAGCTACAGTTCCTACAGAGGGGACTTTTGGAAGTCTCTTTCGGGCATCCTACTTCTAGGAAGTGCCTGCCCCCCAGGAGTGGAAGCCTGAGTGCCATATTTTGATCATATTGTTAAGTCTCTGAAACTGAGATGCAATTGAAGGTGGGCACTTGACTCAGGGTAGATCGATACAAGAACATCTTTGTTCCTGAATGTTGAAATTGAGACCTGGGCTCTCCAGTTCAAGTCTGAATCCACCCAGAAGTGATTTTATGGCTCCTCCTCAGTTTCCACGGGTACTTCGTAGTTTAATAATATGTGTCTTCATGTTGTCACCTAGTTCACATTGGTATCTATCACGAAGGCCAAATTTCTTGGGGGTAAATGCTATGGACTGAACTGAAAACCTTGGCTTCCTCTTTAAGGTCAAGACCTTGGGAGACACTGTCCCAGTGAGGTGATTTTTCTGAGCTGCTTCTTCTTGGCTTCCCGCTCACAAGCCCAGGCCCTGGTGTTCCAGCTCTACCCCGCAGGCTCACTCTGACCGTGCGCATTTCTCTGAGGTGAAGAAACACCTTTGCCTTCCTACTCTTAAATTTAAGATTGAATTAAACTGCCCTCCCCACTTTGAACTTTACAACTTCAAATCACTTTGGACTTTCATGTTTCACTGACTGCAAATAAAACTTGATTTAAAATAATATTAAGAGTTATCTATATTAGAAATGATTTTAAGTACTCTCAGTTCCTCTCTGTTTTTACTCTCTAATTGGTCTTGTGACAGCCACCTGACTATTCTAAAAACATTGCTCTGCTCTAACCTCACTGATGTTTAAAATGCATTATTGCCTGTATCTTGTCAATATAAAATTTTCATACACCTAAAAGTTTTTATCCAAAGCAGAATTTGGGAATTTTCTTTAAAAAAATTAAAGGCCAAATAGTAAATATTTTTTAGGCTTGTGGGCCATATGGTCTCCTCCTCAACAATTCATGACCGCCGTAGTAGCACTAACGTGGTCACACAACAAACGGGCCTGGCTGTGTTCAATAAACTTCACTACACGAAGATCTGCTAAGCAAGCCTGACTATGAACTTGCTATAGATTGGGCCTTGGCCAACTCCATGGCTTTACTTTCTGTTCCATCCCTTCCCGCGCCCAGGGCTCCACTGAGATTAAGTTTCTTGCTTTTCTCATCAGTGGTCTTCATTCAGTGCTCTCGGCTTCTTTTTGTTCCCTCGGAAGAGAGCTGGGGTGAGGTGTAGGTCTACTGATGTTTCTACAGGCACATTTCCCTAAGAGGTGCTGTTGGTGTTTCGGGTTTTTCTGTCTCTCACGACAGTTTATTAAAGAAAGCAATTTAGTGTTCATCTACTGATTTTCAGTACCATATGGGTACAAGGAGTATACATGTACACATTTATAAAGATAAGCAGAAGTACACACATACACAGGTCATTCTCTGTTTTCTCTTCTTGATCGTGATGAATTTATATTGTCCATTTCATCCAAACTGACTTAAAAATATTACATACATTAAATAGGGAATTAATTTTGTGTAGTACCATTCTCTTTTTTACACTGAATTATTTTCACTAATTTAAAAGATTTCACATATTTCCAAAACTTGTCATTGTTGTGACTGTGTAAATAAACACCTTTTTCAATTTTGTACTTTAATGTAATACAGGTAGATATCAATAAAAAATACAAAAACACTTCCATGAAAAAACAACATTTCATAACAAATTAGAGAGTAGCAATGGTAAATATACTGTGTATCTTGATCTTAAAATAATATATTTTCAACTGCTAATCTATCTTTCAACTCATTTCCCAAGAAAATTATACCTTTTACTTACATAAAACATTTTAATTATTAACAGAGTATCTGACCCTCAGTGATATTTTGAACAATTTCTTCCTATTTCACAATATCTATTACACAGAAGGATATCCAGAAGTGGAATAGCTAGGTCAAATGAGACCTTTAGTTTTGATGTTTTGAGAATTTCCACACTGATTTCCACAGTGGTTGCACCAGTCTACACTCCAACCAACAATGGAGAAGAGAAGGTTTCCTTTCTCCCTGTAGCCCCACCAGGATTTACTTTTTTTTTTTTTTTTTTGCTTTTGAGACAGGGTCTCGCTTTGTAGTTCAGGCTGGCTCTGAGCTCACTATGGTGCCCAGGCAAGCCGCCGCGAACTCAGCAATCCTCCTGTCTCTGCCTCCCGAGTGCTGGGATGACAGGCGTGAGCAACCACGCCCGGCACTGTGGCATGCATTGTTGATTGTTGGTGGGCGTGTCTCCACGCCCAGCATTATATGTGGTTACCGGGGATCGAACTCAGGACCTTGCGCTTGCGAGGCAGGCGCCGGAACCACTGAGCTAACCCTCCGGCCCCAGGATTTACTTTTGGTTGCTTTCTTGGTAATAGCCATTCTTTCTGGAGTGACAGGGAATCTCAGTATTGTTTTATATTTATTTATTAGTTTGTCTGTCTGTCTATCTCTCTCTCTCTCTTTTTGTATTTTGTGGTACCAAGGAGCTCTTTTTTTCCTGACTGGGTCTCTATTATTTCAGGCTGGCCGCAAATTTGTTGCAATCCTCTTGCCTCAGCCTCCTGAGTGCATGTGCCATCACATCCAGCTCCAGCATTGTTTCGATTTGTTTCTCTGGGATGCCCAGTGATATTGTACATTTTTCATATATTTATTTGCTGTTCATACTTCTTCATCTGAGAAGTGTTTATTCATCTCAGATGGTCAATTTTGGATTGGGTGTTTAAGTTTGGGGGAGTCTGATGCTTTTTCAATTTTTTATATGTTCTCTGTGTCTGATGCCTATTCAATTTTTTATATGTTCTCTGTGTCTGATGCTTTTTCAATTTTTTATACATTCTCTGAAGAACAACTGGCTAAACTTTTTCCTTCTCTGTGGGTTGTCTTTTTAGTTTGTTGGTGATTTATTCTGCTGTGAAAAGCTTTTTAATAAGATGAGATCCGAGGTGCTGATTTGTTTGTATTATTTCCCATATGATCGGAGTTTTGTTCATGAAGACTTTGCCTACATCTATGTCCTCCAGAGTTCTACATACCCTCTCTTCCAGCAGATTTAGTGTTTGTTTTAATATTTAGATATTTGACCCGTTTTTAGTTTAGTTTAGTGCATGGTGAGAGATTGGGTTTAGTTTTAGTCTTTGGCATGTAGAAAGTCATTTATTAAACAGCACTGTCTAATAAAGAGGCTATTTTTCTTCCAGTGAACATGTTTGACTCGTTTGTCAAAGATAAGGTAACTGGGTCTTTTGGGGGGGTTGTTTCTGCATCTTCTAATCTGTTCCATTGATCTCTAGGTATTGTTACATAAACCTTATGGTAATATATTGTCTTATAGGCTAAGAATATACTTATCCTTAGCAAAAATATGTCACGTGCAGATTGTAGGACTATGATACAGGTAATACAATGAGACAGGAAGGAAGAGAATCAAAGAGCTGATGATTACTTGCTCCTCTTTACTTCCCAATTACTGCTGCCATCTTTTGCCACCCACCCTCAGACAGAATTGGCTATGCTTTTTTTTTTCTTTTCATTTGTGCCAGTCTTATAAACACTATCTACCCTTTAAGGAGCAGACTAAATCCTTTGTCTTTTATAAACCATCTCTCCAGAATTTCAATTGTATCTTATCACATCATTGTATGACATCATGGTTTCATATAGTTATTTTGTTTATGATTGTTAGGGTAATAACTATAGTATCCAACTAGTATATCTCTTAACAAATTTACATACTGTATTCTAAGAATAAAGAGTAGGTATTAAATGATTAATACATTAAAAATTTGTAAAAATATATTACTACAAATTTATGCTTCCTAGGTGAGCGTGGTGGCTCATCCCTATAATCCCTGCAGTTCAGAGGCAGAGGCAGGAGGATTGCCGAGAGTTCGAGGCTAGCCTGGGCTACATGGTGAGTTCAAGGCCAGCCTGAACTACAAAGTGAAACCTTATCTCAAAAAGACTAAAAAGCAGTTGGGCATGGTGGCTCACGCCTGTCATCCCAGCACTCGGGAAGCAAAAGCAGGAGGATTACTGAGTTCGAGGCTTGCCTGAACTACAAAGAGAGCTCAGAGCCAGCCTGAACTGTAAAGCGAGACCCTGTCTCAAAAAGGTGGAAAAAAAAAAAACCTAAAAAACAAAACAAATTTATATTTCTTTTATTTGATGAAAAAGTGCTGTTTATATAAAGAAATTTATGATGCTCATACTAGTCTTTTAAACAATATTCTTAGGGATTTATGGACCAGTATTGTTGAACTTGTGTTGGTATTTTGGAGAGCCAAATTTACTACAGATGAAACCCATTGGCCATTTGGGGATTGACAACTTTCCTACTGCTCCTTGTGAAGAACTTCCCAAGAAAACTGGGATAGATAATCTATGTGCCATATGTGCTGTTAAGATAAAGTTGGATATGCACTAATCAAGTGGTTTCTATGAGAAACACAAGGCCTCCAAAATATGAAAAATCTTTTTAATTGTGGTACTTATGGAAGTCACTCCAAAGAGAAAATTACATTTCAAACTTTTCTATCTTAAAAAAGGAATGAAATATCCAAAGCTGAAATATCTTGGAGCAGAAATGCTGCGACTGTTAAAAATGTTATATAAACAAGTTAGAAACAAGTAAAAAAAAAAGTTATCTTTTTCATGTTGCCTAAAAGGCCTTAAATTAGTGTGTACCATGCAAAGGGGATTTTATGTTCTTTGTGAAGATGGTAGAGACATGGCCACGGGGCCCTCAGCAGGTATAAAGCTAAGGGACAAAGATGGCCGACCCTGGGTCCCTTTGCTGAGTCCACTGGCCCAGACCAACTGCATTATGTAACACTCTCATACTAGCTCAGTCTTTTCATGTGCTTTCTGTGAGGAAGGCGTGGGATAGCAAGAATTAGAATTGAGTAGTATTCTATTTTATTGTTGATTTTAAAATGGAAATATTTTGTAAAGAAAGACAGTGCGGTCTTCTAAAGCAAAAATGCTCAGGTCAAAAACTCCGTATCATTTATAGTTGCCCCTGGACTTCATTATGCAACGGTGGTCCAGTGTTTCCAGGTACATTTCAGGAGTCCAGCCGGTCAGTTAGTAGAATGTGCCTGTTTGGGTTTGCAAAATGCTTTGTCATGATTGCACCCAGGTTACACCTCAAGGCAGGAAAAGTATTGGAATCCGATTGTGTTCTTTTTCATGCCATTCAGTTGACTAGAGCATGATTTATTTTTCTGCCATTAATGGTGATGTTAACTCTGATCACTTGATCGAAGCCACGTCAGAGAGACTTAGCAAGTGTAAAGTTATTCCTTTTCTCCTTCTCATATATATGTGTTTTTGTGGGAATCGATTCTGCAATGTTCTGTCTCTTTCTGACTTTTTAACTTGTTCCATAGTTATTCATATCGATAGGGACCCTTTCTTATTTTACTTTCTACATTATTATGTTCCTGTCACCTTTAACATGTGAAAAGCTTTTAGTTCAGTGTTAGAGGTTCATAGGAAATTTTTTTTTTAAGTGGTAGGAACGCTGTGTACTCTGCGTCCTGTTTTCCCCATGTCGACATCTTATAACTACGGCACGATCTCAAAGCCAGGAAATTGATGATTGTATGATGTATGAAGCCTGTTCAGATCCAATCAGTTTTACATGTGTGGCTAGTTCTCTGTAATTTTATCCCTTGTGCACCTGCGTATAATCAGGAACGTGATGAAGGCACAGAACCGCTTCAGGTAAAACGGGGCTCCCCTGAAATACCCCTTTAGAATCACACCATGCGCTCTCTTCTGCAACCAAAAACTCTCGGAAAGAGTTCACCTCATCCCAGTCTCTGTAATTTTGTTACTTCAAGAACGCTGTGTGAGCGGCACGATAGAGGATGTAACCGCTTTGTTTGGCTTTCGTATTCAGCACACTTCCCTCGAGCTGGGCCCACGGCCTTGCATGTGGCCGTCACCCGCTCCCCACCACTGCTGAGCGATGATGCTTTATCAGCGCAGACCGCGTGGGTAGCCATTTGCCCACGGCGACAG
>PVIC010049130.1:0-13269 GCA_004025085.1 Thryonomys swinderianus
TGCTGAGTTTGAGGCTTGCCTGGGCTACATAGTGAGCTCAGGGCCAGCCTGAACTACAAAGCGAGACCCTGTCTCAAAAAAAAAAAAAAAAAAGAATATTTATAACCTTGAGCAAGTTTCTTCCCTTTCCAGGCAGAGGGAGTTTATGAAAATGAGACCAAAAAAGGTGCAAGGAGATGAGTTTCTAGTACTCAAGGCCTCTTCCAGTTCATACTTGAATGTGTCAGATTCTATGCCTGGACCTTCTACATACGAAAACAAATGTGTCTGAAACTAAAAAGAACTTGCTGCCCTCCTCCCCTACCCCAGAGATTGGCTGGGAGGGGTCTTCTTTTCAAGGGCCATAGAGCATGGCTCCCAGTGAAGTCTTGCAAGTCCAAAGTACGACTGCAGGTCACTCAGAATAAGAGCAAAGTTGGTAGCTGGTACATTTAGGTATAAATCTTCTCTGTCTTGGGGGTGGGGATCAGGGAAAGAAGAGAAACTCATTTTTTGTTAGTTTAGCCCAGTGGTTCTCAAATGAGGGTGACTGTGGTCATCCCCAATGTCTGGCAATGCCTGGAGACACTTTTAGCTGTCACACTTAACGGAGGGAGTTCTACTGGCATCTACTGGGTAGAGACCAGGTTTGCTGCTACATCCCGTAATGCACAAGACAGACCCCCAAACAAAGGATGGTATGACTCAAAATGTCTGTGGTGGTGAGGCCCAGAAGCCCTGGCTAAGCTCTTCCTTGATGGGTGGAAGTGAGGCATTTGGAGTGGAGAACGGTGTTGCTCTTCCTTGACAACATGAAGCCACCCACGCAGACTAGGAGCTGTGGGTGTGCGTTTAAAATAGACCCGCTCGGTGGCACATCGTACTTGTGACTGAAACTGTGCTGGCGAGAGACTGATTAGTGCAGGCCTGCTTTACACTGAAAGCTTTTTATTTCACTTCTTGCAATTAGTATGTATCCAGCTGTTACTGTGAACATGAGCAGGAGGAAAAGCAGTTGTAAGACTGTTCTTTTATTACCAGATCCTCGGTGTATAGGGTTACAATTTTAACTGGTCTTGTATCATGCACCCAGAGTGGACTTTCTCTTTCATGCTTTTTTCCATGTTGTTAAATTGTTTTTCTCAAAGTGTGACCATTTTCTTTTTCAAAGTGCAACCAAACAGCAGTTTCAAGTCAGGCTAACTAATCTCATTCTCCAGCATCAGCTGGGCTCCATCCTTTCAGCTTCTACATAGTACAGGTTTTCGCCCCATTTTTATGCCCAGTGTGGGTTACTGGCTGTGCTTACTGACTGTGGCACGTGCATTCTAGTTTCAAATCAAACATAAATGTGCCTAGAAACTAGCGTTTCTTATTCGCCTGTTGTCTTTTTGCATGCTTGCAGTGGTTTCTGCTGCCACACTGCGCTGGGCAGCTTTTCTACCTCAGCCCACAGGGCCCACGTCTTTACAATGGATTGGGGCTGCTTATGTGGATTTAGGGAACAAAACTTGCAATTTGCCCTTTAGAGTCAAGTGCTTAAAGCTGAGTGATGTGCAAGTGGAAAGGAAAGCATTTGCAGCCTGTAATTACCTTATAAACCTCAAACCACAGATTTTTCTTTGTTGTATCGGGGATGCCCTTCTCTCTGGAGATGCCGGCTCTGGTTAGGTGAGAAAAGCCAGCTCCACTGCAGTCTTGGGTGTTGAGGCAACGTGGGCCAAACACCAGGCCCCAGTGGATTCCCGGACTAGACCTCCACACCTACCTAGCTAAGCCCTTTGAGATTTGTGAGTGTTGTGTTAGGGCTGAGGGTTTAGCTACAGAGGCAACAACACCCTCTGCCTGTCCGCTTCTCATTTTTGTGGGAAACTGGAATCCAGGACTGTTTAGCTAAATGGAAGCCAGGAAATCAGGAGAAAGGAAAGAGCCCATTGCTGTGGCCAAAGTGAGCCTGGAGTTCATGGTGCTTTAATTCCATGCCCTTTCCCCAGGCAGAAGTTTGTAGCCACTTGCACCACCCTTCAGGGCTAGTGGCCTGGAACTGTGGTTCCTGGACTGAGCAAAATCATCCCCAAGGGGCACACCAAGTGGATCACTGGCAAACTCCAAAATCCCATTATTTTTCTACTTTATTCTTCAAGCTGTGGTCACTTATCTTCCTGCCCCTCACAGCTGTTTCCAGGTAAACTACCTTTAGCTTTTAGCTATGCAAGATTTGCATCAGGCTTTTTTTTTTCATGAATTAATTAGCCATCTATCCTACAGATATTTTGGGCCAACTAGCTTAAAATCAGCCTCTCAGGGCTTTGTAAGAAATATGACTAGTCCTCAGGAATGTTGATATTTGCTTAGACTTGTCAAGATGTTTTCAGCCGGCTTCAGGTCAGAATGATAAAAAATTGGAGCAAATCATTAAGATACATCTTGGAGGTAACAATCTTTTGGTAGAGTAAAAAGTAGTTAATCTAAACTCCCACTTACTATCCTAAATAAGGAAGTCTTTGTCAATGAGTAGAAGACTCTAAAGTATAGGCAAAGGTTGGATTAGATTCAAAGGCAAAATTGTCATACTTATAGTATGAGAAAAATGTCTGCAATGCTAAAAACTCCAAACAAAACAGATAGAAGGAAGGAAAAACAAAAGAGGAAGGGAGGGAGGAGAAGAGGAAGAGGGACATAGAAAAGGAGAGAGGGGGGAGGAAGGGAAGCAGAGAGAGAGAGAGAGAGCCAGCTCAATTACTGAGAGAATTTCAGTATGCTCATTATCTTCATAAACAGCATAATTAATAAAACAGAGCAGGAAAGGATTTAAATTCTATTTTATAAGAGAGGAAATTGAGGCTCAAGAGAGTTTTCTGCTTTCGGTTTTTAAGCCTAAGCATCAACAACTCAAAAATATGTACTTTGTGTGATATTCTTAAATATTGGGTCTGAAACCCAATGAACCCACAGGAATTTGGACCCTTTGGGGGCAGAAACCAATATGAATTAGTGAAGAGTCTGAATTATAGATTTTTTTCACTTATTTTGAAGACCATTCCAGTTAACTGGAATGCTGAGAACACTTGGCACACTCGTAAAAGGGAGATTTCAAGCTGCAGGGCGGAGATGCCAAGCCTCTAAAAGCCACACTTAAAAACTGCTAAGCTGAAAACTTTAACAGCAGGAAAAAAAAGCATTAGATGTCATTCTGGCAGACTTGACTTCTCATTAAATAAAAAAAGCAGTTTTCCACAACAGCTCCCTTCCACCAGGTCAAATAACTGACCTCCCACATCAGTGAGACAAAATAAGGTGTAGCTGAGGCCCTACATTTTAATAATTTGCTCATTTATTCTAATTAACATTTTGGCTGATTTGATACTAAGCAGTACACATGAATGCTTGAAAGAATTACTTTGAAAATACTGCAGTGATCCACTTGCAACTCTTAAGAGACCAGGGGAATTCGAAACAAAGTGAGGCTTTTGGTTGTGCACTGCTAAGGTTCTGGACAAATCTAAGTTAAAGGAGATGAACTGCTAAGGTTTACTCTATCAACTTATAAATTATCTGGTAAAGGTAATGGTTACCTGAAAACAGGCCTTCCTGCGCTAAAACAGAAACTGAGATTTGGCAAACCAAGCAATTAAGAATAATGTAATTGCCGGGCGTGGTGGCTCATGCCTGTAATCCCAGCACTCGGGAGGCAGAGGCGGGAGGATTGCTGAGTTTTAGGCTTGCCTGGGCTCCATAGTGAGCTCAGGGCCAAAGCGAGACCCTGTCTCAAAAAAAAAGAAGAAGAATGTAATGATCCCTTATTATATTGATTATACTGTGTTCATCCCAAGTGGTATTAGGACAGGGACTTTATGGCTACTTCTGATAGAAAACTTGAAGATTTTCTTAAATGTAGATATTTTCATTAGGACACATTTCAAGCAGCATGAAGAAACACCACAGTGAACAGACTGATGTCTTTAAGAGCAGGGGCTGAATCTTACTTCTTTATCTCCAGGTTTCTAACTATGCCACTAATGACATTTGGGGTTGGATGATTCTTTGTTGTCAGGGGCTGTCTCATGTGTTGCAAAATGTTCAACAGCATCCTTGGCCTCTTTCCATAGATGACAAAAAGCTCTATAGATACTGCCAAGTGTCCCTTAGAGGGGAGGACAAAGTCACCCCTGATGGAGAACCACTGCTTTATCTCCAGGGCCTGACACCTGACCTATACTGTAGGTTCAAAATGTCCTTAATGAATGAATGTAGTCAGCTAATCAGGAAGATCTGTGGTCTCTGAAATCCCACTCATATTTTCTGGTTTTCTACTACAATGGTGATCTAACCAAAACTGTTATTCAGTACCACTGTCCACCTATCCAAAGGGCTGTCATTTATCCACCATATTATGGGCCTGCTAGGATCTTTTCCCCAGTAAAGGAGGTTCAGCACCACTCTCCCACCTCACAGAAAGGGCAGGCATTCTGCCAGTCCTGACAGGATGCCTCATTATTTTACTAGTACCATGAAACTGGAAGGGGCCATTATTCAAAACTTACCTTGTGATGACTGTTTGTTGGTCTTTTTTCCAAGGGCAGCATAACCCAGGAATTTTAAAACATTGCCAGGAAGTTGGGTGTTTTTATTCCCTCCTGTTTTTACCTAAATCTTTTTTTGCTGTAGTCAAGCCCAGTGTTTTGTCTTTAGTGTAACAAAAGTCAAATCCTCTCTTTTAGTAGTTCTCAACTTAAGCACCAGATCTTTTTGCAGCCTCCTTCCTTTGGGCCCAGGAGTCTTCTATCATCTCTCACTTCCTTAGAGTTCCTCCTTTATAGTCCTTCCATCACCTTGGTTGCTCTTTGCCCAATTTCTCCATCTACTTTGTAGAGTCAAGAACTCCAGGTAGGTGATGAAAATGTTCTAAAGTTGATTGTGGTGATGATTGTATAAATCTGTGAATATACTTTTAAAAATTTGAATTGTACATTTTAAAATGGGTGAATTGTATGGTATGTGAATTATATCTCAATAAAGTTATCTTTTAAAAAAATAAAAGAACCCTAGATAGAAAATGGGAACTGATTGTGGGTTCCAGCAAAGTCTCCTAGAATTTAAGTTATTTTCCATCATCGATCATTTTACTATGCCCCCTCTTCCTGTCTTTGATTGGTCATATACCTGTTACTACCTCTTCATTTCTTATGGGGCCCCTACTATGTGACTTTCCCAGGTTTTTCCGTTACTGTTAGAACTTTGCTTGGAACATCATCCCCTGTGATGTTCTGGGAATCTGAAATTCCCTCACCCAGGTGATTTGCCCTCAACTGGCTTTGCACTGGTCTCCACCATTTCTCCACCAGGATTCAAACTCTATTTGGCCACAGGGTTCTTAATTTAAACAAAATCTCATGAAGAAGACTAATACACAAAAACATAACATGACAGCAGCCAATCTGGTTTGGAGTTTCACGTGTCTGTCCTCTCGCCTCAGAGGCCCTGCACATGAATGGTTAAGGGAAGCTAATACACAGTGGTGCCACTCTACATGCCCCACCCTGCAGATTTATGCCATCCCTGAGCACCTTCTCCGTCAGGGTTCTGAACACCAGGACAAGTTGCCTTCTACTATTTTGTCATGTGTCTTATCCAGAGGTAGAGGGAACACTTGGGGAATATCCAGTCTAATGATGTGTGCCCTCAGAAATAGAAGACCAGGTTCCCAACCATCCTTTCCTCCCACTGAGATGAGGGTGGCGCCCCAGAAGAACAGTAAAAGATCCAGGCACTATCCCCACAAAACAAAAACTTAGCCTTGCAGTCTCAGGATGTCAGCAGCTGTCAGTCAGGACGGTGGTCAGGACAACAATGGGGGCCACTGAAATCACTTGAAGTATGCCCAGGAATTCAGTCCCCACTGGGCAGAACTGGCATACTGAGTTAGCAGTTTTTTGTTAGCAAGTGATTTTTTTTTTTAATGCAGCTTTATGATTTCAAGTACTGATGGAAACAAGCTAACAAGGTCTCGCCTGTCAGAAGTCCTTGGAGGAATCGTGTTAACACACGGATAATATTATTTGGAAAGAGGGTATCAACTCTTTGTGAGTGAATGGGTGCTCCTGAAGCACTTGAGGAGGATAAGAACAGTCTATTTTCTTTGTGTGGCGAGGGAATGCTGCTCGGCAGGCAGTGGCAGAGCCACATAATGGAGGGCTAATTCTTTAAGCTCTGCAACCTTTTATTGCAACTGTTTTCAATGGGAATCTTTTCAAAACACATTAAGCATCTTGGCATAGGAAATCTTTTCTTGACTTGGTCATTGTTATGAGCATTGGCAAATGGCCTAGGCCTGGGTGACAGGATGCCCTCCGGGCCATCCAGGGAAGTGGGCTGTTTGTCTCCAGCTGCTGCTGGCTCTCCTGACCCCAAGCCCACTCCCCATTCATACCTCTTTACTTTTCTTTCTTTTAGTATGTGTATATGTGTGTGCAAGTGTGCATGTGCATTCGTGTGTGTGTGTGTGTGTGTTATTTTGGATTAAAATTTCTTCCCAAAATGTCCCTTCTCAGCTTCCATGACAGCAGAACATGCCTTGAAAACCATCACTAGCCAACAAGCTCTTATCCATAAACTGACCCATAGCACAGAATGGCCCTCATTTCCCTGGTAAGTGCCTCCTCCTCCCTCAGGAAGGCCCATCCCCCATGCTGCTGTGGAGGTGGGTCTTCCCAGCTCTTCTCTTTGCCACATATTTCTGGGGCCCACTGCATCCAGGGGACATGGCAAAGAAAGGTTTCTTTCCCTTTATAGAGCTGGTCTCTGGTCCCTGGGTGGTAAGCTCCCCTTAATGAGATTCATGGGGTAGAACTGAGCTCTGCATGTACAGCATTTTGGTCTGCTGTGGACAGTAGTAGCTGGTAAGGTGTCATGAATCACCTGTGGGATTGAAACATATAATACCTTCTCTATTTTCATATGTGTCACTTGGCTGTATTGGACCCTACCTCAGGCTCAGTCACTACCCGGCCTTTCTAATTTGGTGCTGTTCTGGATCTTGGTCAAAGGTGACTCACAGGAGCACCAGATGAACAGGGTGCCATTTCACTCATAGCCCACCTGTCCTATTTAGGTGCCTTTAGATTCTCTCCTGTGGAGACCACAATGCTCAAAACCCAGCAGAGCCCATTCGAGCCACTGTAACTTCCCAAATTATTGAAGTGTTAGTGCCACACTAAAGTTTCCCTCCCAGTGATGTTCTTTCTCTTCATCCTCTTTCTTTTTCCTTCTTCACCATAGGCTGTGTCCCAGGTCAACAGCTTCTCATCCATGTGCTTTCCTATGGTGACTCCACACACAGTTACAGTTGCTCCTACCATATTTACTGTATATTCCCTTGCATCTCTAGCCTTGACCTTTCTCCTACCCTTCCTCCAACCTGTCATCTTCACAGGGGTAAGACCTCAAATTTAACATCCCTAAAACAAAATAGCCTCTCCCTTCCTCACCCTTTCCTCTGATCCAATGTATATTTTCTGCTGCTGCCCTCTTTCTTGTTCCCCGAGTAGAAAATGTCAAGCTGCAATCCGTGGCTTCTCCCATGCAGGTTTGCATCTGTCTGCCTCTGCCTTCTCAGTCTTCCTCAAATGCATCACTCCTTTGTCTCACACTTACTGCTCTTGATCTAGCCCACAACAACTTTCGTTTAGATTCTTCAAATGGCCTCGGAACCAACTGGGGGCCATGGCTCTGTTTCCAGCCCCCTGGGTCGCTCCTTTGTACTGCCACTAGAACTGTTCTGGTACTAGGCAATGGGATGCAATTACTATTAATGCCCATACCTGTGGCCCTACATGTCAGTGGGACATCCAAGGGCAGACCCCAGCCCGGCCACAAAACTGGGGAACTCTCCCATGCCCCATGTGTAAGTTCCAGAAATGTAGGCCAGCAGTCCCTAGCACACCGCTCTGAGTTCCACCCAAAACCTTGCGTGTTCTCCTCCTGATACTCCCTTCCCACTTCCTTAGTCTGTCTAATCCTTTAAGATCTAGCTCAGGATGAGTTAGATTCAGAAAGCTTTCCATGACTGCTCCAGTAAGCCAATAGCTCCTCCTTGCCACCAGTATCATTGACATGGAAAGCATGACTTTGTGTGCCCCACCATACCATAAACTCAAGGCCAATATTTTGTGTTTCTTACATACCTAGCTGTGTGTTTGGCATTGAGGGGGCCCTCAATAAATGTGTCTGGACTGGATTGAAACCCTGAGGGAAAGTATAAGTATGCTGCTCATAGCCAAACCCATGCAACACATGGGAACCCAAACTTACAAAACAGAAATATCTGGAATCTATAATTCACTTTGCAAAAGAAAAGATGCAGTGCTTTATTCTTTTAAATTATATGGTTCACTATGCTTTCAAAACAACACAGATTCTTCAAAAGGGGTTTTTACATTCTCATAGAAATATACATAGAATATAAAGTAAGCAATAGCCAAAATCTCATCCCTGTCATACAAAGAAAATGTTTTGAGCATTTGCTCCTCCAGAGTCTGTAGATTTATTTATGAATTACATGCACAGACTACTGAACAAATATATATATTATAAAATATGCACAAAAATTGAAATTGTGAAGGAATGAAACCAATATAAATAGGTTCAATATTTTCCTTCTAGACTCCAATTCATCATCTTATGTATCTCACTGGGTTACAATGAGATGAGAATATTCTAAATCTTTCAAGTGGCTGAATAAACCTTTAAATCCTCCTATAGATCTTGAAATATGGAAAACAGAACCACAAGATGTTTCTGCAGTGGAATTGGAAATCATTTGTGTCACCGCACCTAAGCAAGGGGTGGGGAAGGACCCTCAGTAGAAGTTGGGAATGCTGGCCTTACAGACAGAAATCTGGATT
Source organism: Thryonomys swinderianus (assembly GCA_004025085.1). Classification (NCBI taxonomy): domain Eukaryota; kingdom Metazoa; phylum Chordata; class Mammalia; order Rodentia; family Thryonomyidae; genus Thryonomys; species Thryonomys swinderianus. The sequence continues at coordinate 8,883 of PVIC010049130.1, forward strand.
CAGTTATGCCTCTGCTTTTTGCAGCTGTGTGACTTTGGGCAAGTCATTTCATGTTTCTGTCTCCATTTCTTCATCTGTAAAATAGAAGTAATAAAATATCTTTGAGTACACAAATTAGCATATTTGCAACAACTAGGGGCATAGTGCCCAATAGAAAAACACACAATAAGAGCTCGAGAAATTTGTTCATATTTTACCTTGTTTATAGATAGTGAGTGAGGCTGGAAAAGACCACCAAAACTCCTCATTGTACAAAAACCTTTGAACTCCAGTTAGATTGGTCACGTACACTTCACTTTACAAAGTGGGATTTCTACCAAGGCTCTTTGAATCAGACAATTCAAACTAATGAGCAAGAGTTGAACCAATGTCAATGTCACTTTATTCTCCTACCTTTTAGTCTGAGAGGGGTAAATCAATTGGGCATCAGCAAGAAAACTGACTGGTTGGAAAAAGCAGAAAAGAGTCATGGGCTGGGAGGAAGAAACCCAGAGTCAAGACTGGGCATGGAATGAAAAAGTTGAATGTTACTGCTTTAGATCCCTCCTGTGCAAAACCATGACTCAGCACAGGCCCTGGGCCCACAAGCAGGGGCCACAACAGGGTCACATCCCTTTCCTTGCCTGCTGTAGGGTTTTCAAGCCGCCAGCCCCTTGCCAGGACAGATCCCGTCCAAAGATGGCCACCCAATCCCAGGGTCCATTTTGGTGCCCCCAAAGAGTGGCTCCTAAGTGGCCTTGTGAGGCTATGCAGACTCAGAAGCCTGGTGAACTCAGAAGTAAACTAAAGCTGTACCTCCTTTTACCAAATTCTTAGAAAACTCTGATGTCTTCAAGTGCATAAAGCATTACTGGAATTAGAACTTTAAAACTTGCTTTGCCAGGAGCAGCAGGAGTTTCTTTTGAAAAGGAGAGATTTCTTGGGTGTTCTTGAAGAACACTCTAACATCTGGGCGGCTTCACAGGAGCACACCTGCTGTATAAATTGGGGGCACCTGTGTTTGAAATAAGTACAGAAAAAGGTTCCCGGGGTGAGTGTAGAAAAGGAATCCACTGCTCATCCTATTTAAGAGCTGCTGACCTCTCTGCTACAGGAAGAGGATCTATTATAGCAGAAGAATTTTCAGTCCTTGCTTCTCGGCCCACCTGCTGGGGAGAAACCACCCTCTGCCTTGTTCATCTGTGCTGGGGCACAGCGCTCTCTGCTGGCAGAACTCAGCAACAGGCTAGGGAACAACAGGGTGTAGCCCTGAAACAACCACCTGGCCGGCCAGTGAGCGTGGGTAGCCCAAGGAAGCTAGTCTATCTCAGGACAGCACTTCGAGGGGCCCAGTGAAAACCCAGGAGAGTCCCAGCCCGCAGAGAGGAGCCTCTGAGCCTCCGTTACAGGAAACCATGTTACAGCAAAGCCTGGGAGAGAGGCTCGCTGGCCTCTGAGCTCGCAGCTTCCCTCCCAGGCTGAAACTGAAGCCTGGGATTGCACACACTGCAGTGTGTGGAGGGCAGCGAGCCCCCCACCCCGCGCATTTCTGGGCCCAGGGAAAGAGCAAGGAAAGGTTGCCAGGCATCTTGGAACCAGCAGAGGAAAGGAGGGAAGCAGAACAGGAAAGGCAGCCCCTGGCAGCACAGACCCAGAATGGCATCACTGCCCTCGAGGGGAGAGCCCAAGGGGCACTTGAGTCATAACTGAACTGGCCTTGGTCACTCTGCCAAATGCCTGCTTCTCCTCCCTGGCTGCTCCTGGCATTACCAGGGGAGCCATAGAGTCTCCTGATGCCTGGGAGTCGGTCCAGAGCCTCCCAGCTACCTGGCCAGGGCTGCGTGGGGCTGAGAACCCCCAGGTGACACACAGGGAGTCAAGCTGAGACCCTCTGCTCTCTACTCCCCCTGGTCTCTGCCCCAGGATCTCACCATTCAGTTCTCATACCAACCAGGAACGTTCAGACCACCCACCTGAGTTACTTGCCGCTGAGCCAAGCAGCTGTTGTGCCAGCAAGAAGAGGAATGAAGTGAAATTTAAATGCTAGTACAGCATCCCAACCCACTGTGCCCACAGGACCTGCGAAGGGGGCGATGTTCCACTCTTCTGACATGCTCTGCGTTCCCATCATTCCTATCCTACTCTGGTAAATATACTGCTACCAGTGGGCAAGTGGGAGAAGGCACTGGAGACCACGCCTGCAGCAAGAACCCCACATGAGCTGAGGGTGCCGGGCCCGAGGTGTGGAACCCACACTCTGACCAAGTTCCCACGTTCTTGCCACTTTGCTGCCTGCCTTGTGTCCATGGTGGGCTTTTGGGCTCCAACGGCCTTCTGAAGACCTCTGTGTGTGGGGTGGGAGGGGGCAGAGAGGGGCAGAGCAGGCCGCACAAACTTCTGTTTCCTTTGTAAAAGCAATGAGAGGTCTGAGAGAGTCGTAGCATGCATGAGCCTATGTTCTAGTGGTCTTGAAATGACTCCATTAGCTAGGGAGGAGTGTGTGTGTGTGTGTGTGTGTGTGTGTGTGTGTGTGTGTGTGTAGAGAGAGAGGGCGAGAGAGAGAGAGAGAAAAGGCATGAGAGAAAGAGAGAGAAAGGGCATGAGACAGAGACAGAGAGAAAGGGAGGGAGAGAGAGACAGAGAGAGACGGTGGGGGGCTGTGATGGGTTCAGAGGACAGGACATAGTCTGAGGGCAGAACAGAGTGAAAGGCCAACTCCTCCTTTTTTGACCTAGCAGAAGTAGAGCACATGGTACAAGATGTCCAGTCTGTCTACCAGGCTGAGTCTAGGACTGAGGCTTCTAGGGGCAGCGCCAGGGAGCTGTAGCTTGGGGGTGGCAGGAGGAAGTAGCGGCTGTGCAACTCCTGGAAGCCTCATAGTGAGAAGCGAGTTCAGCTGTCACCCCTCTGCACACTGAGGTCAAGCTGAATGCTGCCAGGTGTACAGTTCCAGAGCTGGCTCCTGCCTCCCACTCACCTTACTTCTAGAGGTGAAGCAAATTCCACTCTGCTCCCTGACTGCTGCTGTACCCTCCCTGGGTGCCTGGGTGTGAGTGGGTGATGGATCCCTATCACCCCACCCTTTTATGAGCCCAAGAATGCAGGCATCAGGGCACTCTGCCCTCCTGCCCTACCCAGAACTTTCTCCTGAGGCTGCTCCACAAAGTGTGCTGCCCTGATCACAAGCAGTCAAGGCTTCTGGTTGTCTTTCTGGATTCTTTACCTTGACATTTCAATACTGAGAAAGTAAACGAAAAAGGTAGTCATTAAAAAGCCCTACCCGCAAGTTCCACTAAAGCCACCGAAGAAGGTAATATCACAGGAAATATTTATTCACTCTTTTTAAAGAGAAAGACAGCTGGGTTTCGCTGCTTGCTCATCAGAATCACCCCCAATAGCCCGGGCTGCCCCACAGGATTCCTGTTCTTTAGAACAACCCAGAAAAAAAGTCAGGACAAGATCCTGCTCACCTGGTAGTGACTCCAAGAAGCCTGTAGGATGTACTCAGGTGAGGAGTGCCTCTTAGGTACTGCACCCAATGAATGATCAGTTCCTGTTTGCTAGGCACTCCCACCTCCACCCCCAAGAGCTGCTGGAAAGGTCTGTCCATCATGCAGAATAATAACCTCTTCCATTTATAAACCTTTACCAGTTCCCACAATGCTTGGGATTCCATCCAAAGCTTACCCCAGATCCTTCCTATTCCAGACTGTGTTAACCTAAATTCATAATGATTGTGTCTCATGTTCCAATCAATCTCAATAGCTTGTAGCTTCCTAAAAGCTTCTAGGTTGCACAGCCTGGCAATGATCTAGAACACAGGAAAGCTGTACTGAGCTTTAACTGTGGCTCCAAATACTCCAGCAGTTTCAGGACATAGTATAAGGTGAGGATTAAAGACATGAACCTGAATTAACATATATGCAGGAAACACTCAGAGGCAGAGCCAAGATTATTTGGAAAAATTCAAAGTTTGCTCTACTTCACAGATAAAGTGATGTTCATGACCCCAAGTTCTTAGGTTGCAGAGGCAACCTAAGACCTATGGGCAACACATAGGCCGTATTTATCTTTCAAGCACATTTTGTTTGACACAAATTCAAGTTGACAGGTTAAAATCGAGGAGTTTCACATTAAAATTTCTTTTAAAAATTAGGAAGATCTGGGCCGGAGGGTTAGCTCAGTGGTTCCGGCGCCTGCCTCGCAAGCGCAAGGTCCTGAGTTCAATCCCCGGTAACCACATATAATGCTGGGCGTGGAGACACGCCCACCAACAATCAACACCGCATACCACAATGCCGGACGTGGTGGCTCACGCCTGTAATCCCAGCACTCGGGAGGCAGGGACAGGAGGATTGCTGAGTTCGCGGCGGCTTGCCTGGGCACCATAGTGAGCTCAGGGCCAGCC
>PVIC010049131.1:0-13239 GCA_004025085.1 Thryonomys swinderianus
AAAAAAAAAAATGTGTCTTACTACTACGGGAATAACCGGCATGAACAGTTTAACTACAGAGTAAACCTTGTCTCAAAAAAATAAAAAAGTGCTTGAGGATGTAGCGCAGTGAGGATCTTGTGATAAGTGAAAAAGATGGTGATACATGGGTTCCAGGGTTAGTCAACTTGAAAAGTAGAATGTCCCCTCTGGCTTGTACGATGGATTAGTTTTTCCCCTTTTCTTTCCTTTATTCTGCTTTTGAAATTATTTTCTGACAATCCCTCATACAATGTCAGTGAACCATATCTTGTATTTTGCTTTTAGTTTAGAAGTTTGGAACTAGAAAATAAAAAATTGCTTCTTTTTGTTGACCTGTAAGATAAATGACAGGAGGGGGAAATTTAAATGGATATCGTATTCACTTAATGAGAGAAAAGTCCTCTGCAGCTGTTTCCTCTCCATCTCAGTGTATTTCTCTCACAATTAACATCCCATTTTATGAATCATCACTCCATATAAGACTAAATATAGCATACAAATAAAAGAATTATTTTAATGTGTCAAGGATGGGTTTCAGTGATCTATAGCAAAGCTTAATAATTATAAATCATTTTTATTTCATTTTAAAATAATTTTATATTATATCCAAATTATGAGAGATCAGAGTATAAAACTACTAAAATGAAACTTGTAAAGAAAATTAATTTTGCTTAAGTCATTATAAATATTTCTCTTCTATCATTAAAAGTTGAAACAATGTACAATTACTTGGGGAACTTTATACAGAAAACATTGCCACATGAAATATGTATAAGAGTAAAATTTTCATGCATATATCAGCACCAATGTTAAAATTCACCTGCTAACCCAGTAACATGAAATAAGCAGAACTTGTGGAATTTTAGTGATAGATAAATCAATCCCCTGTTCACAATGAGGTCCATAGTAGCTTTTCCTTTGACTTTCTTTTCACTTCCTGTTTTATAAACAAGGACCTATTTTATTTTCTTTTTTATATTCTCATAGGTGATTACAAAAAGTCTTTTCTAAAACACAATGACATAAATTTTTTTAATTAAGGAAGAAGAGCAAGTTTTCTAACACTATATTGGGATTATTTTCTTTAGACCCTAAAAACGGCCTTCAAGAGAAACTGAAGTCCTTCAGAGCCGCGCTGATCGCCCTCTATCTCCTTGTGCTTGTCGTCCTGCTCCCGGTCATCGGAGTAGTGGCAGGTACGGTGTGCTAGGACCCGGGCAGCATCCCGTTTGCTTTACATGGTAGATTCCGAAAGCCGTTTTCATAGACAAAGTGTTCTTCAAATGTGCTCAGTTAAAAATAGTTTCTGGAGGGCTAAACGGAAACCAACTCAAAAGCAGGAAAAACAGAATAGAGTATGATAGGCATATAGATCAGGGAAAGCCATGTTGGACAATTTAAACTGCTTTTTAAATACATCTTTTAAGTCCTATGCATTTCTTTTTTTAAATTTAATTTATTTTATTGGTACATTACATATATATATACATATATATTATGCTCCACATTGAGAATTTGTACCAGTGTATGACATAACTGAATTCTCATTTTTCCTCTTCCCCTACCCACCCTTCACCCCCCACCCCCACCCCATATACACAAGCTTTGTTTCCTTTTTTTAACCATCAATTGTTTTCTCTCCCCTCATTGTTTACCCCAAACCACATTTCCCTTTGAATATTTACTATTTTGCAATAGCTATCATGCATTCTAGAGCACATTTACAACTTCAAGATGGGCTACAAATTTTGTGATAAATATTCTTATTCAATGTGAAAAGAAAACATAGCATGTGTTCATAACACATACACTAAAAGCAAGCCTATTGGGTAGAAGATCTTCTATATCTGTTATTGATGGGAGAAAAAAATAGTAAAATAATGACCTACACCTCATTTAATATTTATATAGCTTACATGGATACATATTTCACAGCTATTACTTAAAACATCTCTAAAAATCAGATTCAAGCATTCTTTCATGTAAAAACATAGAACATATTACTGATAATATGATTTTCTCTAGATTGGTTTTTTTTTTTTTTTTTTTTTTTGAGACAGGTTCTCGCTTTGTAGTTCAGGCTGGCCCTGAGCTGGCTATGTAGCCCAGGCAAGCCTCAAACTCAGCAATCCTCCTGCCTCTGCCTCCCGAGTGCTGGGATGACAGGCCTGAGCTACCAGGCCTGGCACTGCGGTATGTGGTATGGATGGTTGGTGGGCGTGAGTCGCCACGCCCAGCATTCTATGCGGTCTCCGGAACTGAACTCAGGACCTTTCGCTTGCGAGGCAGGCGCCAGAACCACTGAGCTAAATCTCCAGCTCTAGATTGGTATTTCTCTGGGGAGTCTAGGAATGAATTTGAGGATCCATACAAGAGTGGGTGGCTTTTGCATACCTCAACCATATTATGAAGATTACTTTCCTATGTAACATTTTGTGTGTTCAATGGATTTTGACTGACATTTGCATTTATGTGCTTTACTACTAACCTCTTCTTTATGGCTGATAGAGTGCTTGGCCTTACGTTCTATCAAGTAATAGGCTTTGAATAGAAAGCTTTTCTAAGTCCATGCTAATTAGCCTAATGAGAAATACAAGATTTAACTTTCTGCTAAGGGACAATTTAAGAAATTATTGAAAAGTAGACCTAAAATTCCTCTCTGAAAAAAAAATAAAAATGGCAACTTAAGAATAATTATTTTTAAATATTTTCTGTGTCCAGGCATTGGGCTATAAACTTTCTATAAATTATCTTAATATACCTTTGTAGTTACCCCATGAACACGCTCTATAATTGTTCTCATCATGAGCACAAGGAAACAGAAACTCCTCAGTAACAGAGCTGCAATGCCCATCTATAAATTCTGGATACTACACTCTATGGTTTAGTGACTCGCAGTGTAATTAGATTCTTATAGCAAAATATTTTTTGCCAATTTAATAGCATCTACAATTGAAAAAAAATCCCAAAATAGGGTTTTCATGATTTTATCTAAGTAAATATATTTCCATGTGGAAAATTTTTTTTTCCAAATTTTTAGCTAGTTAAAAAAAAAACAAAAGTGAAAGAAATAGGTCGCAGATGTGTAAATATTGTATCTTTTTTTCTGGTATGAGAAACTGAAGACAGAAATGAGTTCTGGATGTGAAATAGAAAATGTTCAAAGGGTCAAGGGGCTAGAGAAATAATGAGGAAAACGTGAGGATAAAAAAGGAAACAAAGCTTATGCATATAAGGGCTGGAGAGCTGCAGGGCGGGCCGGAAGTGGGAAAAATGGGAAGTGACGTCACACACTGGTACAAATTCTCAATATCGCTTGTGATAATGTGTGCGTATAAAATGTACATATTAAATCAATTAATTAGAAAAGAAAAGCAAAGATTCAAACTCTGAGTGGGAAATTTCCATGGGAAATTTCCATAGCAAATTTGGTGTGGGAATGTAATGAGGGGAAGGAATAAATATAATTCAGAAAGAAAATAAAAGAGTATGTATAAAGGGGGTGGGGAGGTGTGGGTGGGTAGGGATATGGGTAAAAATGAGAATTAACTTGTGTCATATACTGGTACAGATTTCCCAATGTTATGTGTGATTGCGAGATGTATATAAATTGTACCAATAAAGAATTCAATTAAAAATAAAAAAAATTCAAACAGAAAGTACTTCATCCTCAACCACCAAACCCACGTGTGTGAAATTAGACTGCATTAGTCTAAAATTAACCAACTTCCTGATGAACTAGGTGATCTCTTTCATTGTCTGCATATGTTATTGCAGTCTGAGTGCATATAACTGAAAGATATGTTACTGGTTGGGATTAAGAGCTATATACTAGTTAGAATTTAAAGACATGCCATCTCTTTTCTCTAAAATAGAAAGTATAGTTTCAGCCTGGGGGATTAAAACTTCTGATAGGTCAGTGTAGAATTCAGACAGAAGTCTTAAACAAATTGTAATCAACTTTAAAATCCCTTGACTACTAGACAATACCACTAATCATGTACATTAGTTCTAGAGCTAATAATGATTGATATAATGCAGTTTGTTTCCTAACACTAAAATAGGTATCTACTAAGAATGACTGGAAGATAAAAAGACTTCAATTTTAGTGCTCGCTTTGGCAGCACATATACTAAAAAGACTTCATTTTTTTTTTTTGAGACAGGGTCTTGCTTTGTAGTTCAGGCTGGCCCTGAGCTTACTTTGTAGCCCAGGCAAGTCTCGAACTCAGCAATCCTCCTGTCTCTGCCTCCCGAGTGCTGGGATTACAGGTGTGAGCCACCACGCCTGGAAAGACTTCTATTTTATAAACTCACACCAGTATCAAATTCACTAGAATTTAGAAAAATAAATCACATTCTCCATCATATATTTATAGTAAACAATGGACAATCCATTTATTAGGTTGTAAATTAGAATATTTTTTCAAAGGAACACAAATACAATGCATAGCTCCACTTGATATTTTTAAAAATTGCAAATATTGACAGAATATATCACTTGAATGGTAGAAGTTACTCTGGGAAATATGAATTGATAGATGAAATAAAGTATCATATGGAAAATTTTCTTAAATTTAATGAGCCTCATATTTTAAAAGATGTTTTCTTAACTAAATGATGAATTCCATATGCCAACTTTCCTTAATGAAGCTGGTGAATCATTGTCATACAATTACAATGCAATGCCATCCCAGAGCAACATGATAGGCTCTAAAGTTGATGCATATAAATTCCTAGAGACACTAAAAATGCTTCTCTATAATCAATAAAAATGTGGAGTATAGAAAGATATTATCTACCTGAAAAAGTAAGCAAGATCTTTAGATCAAATATAACAGTCTCTCAGTGGAGAGGGTGTAAAACATACTCTCCTTTTTGTGTAAAAGAGCAGTCTTAAAAGGAGATCTGCCCAATAACAATGAAGAAATGAGCTTTTAAAAAAAAGAGCTTGGAAAATATGTGCTCTGGGATTCTTTATGATCAGAATAAGATTAAGCTATTAGAATAAGAATTGAATATTTTGTTAAAGAAAGTATAGTTTAATTTAGTTTATTTAGGGGTTAAAGAAACCAATAATGCTATCATCACAGATATAAATAACATCAACCCAAATGTCCATCAACTTTAGACTGGATAAAGAAGATGTGTGTGTGTGTGTGTGTGTGTGTGTGTGTTTATTAAACTTTTTATATCGTTCTTTTATAAAACAATGATAAGTTTGAGTCATTCATACTCAAATGGACATATCTTGAGGACATACTCATAAGTGAAATAAATAGGTCATAGCTGTGTAAATATCATAATATTTTCTCTGGTATGAGAAACTGAAAATGTAAATAAGTCCTAGAATGTATGATAGACATGGAAAAATAGAAAATATCCTAAGGGGAAAGGGGGTAAATAATGAGGGAAAAGAAAGAATTGTGTTGATTAAAAAAAATAAAAGGGAAACAAACTCATGTGTATAGGGGGTGGGGAGTTTTAGGGTGGGTAGGGAAGGGGAAAAATGAGAATTAAGTCATGTCATATACTGATACAAATTCTCAATGTTGAGTGTGATCATAATGTGTATATAAAATGTACCAATATCACAGTAAAATTTTTTAAAATAAATAACATCAAAATGTTATCACCCACAGTTTATTAACTTAAATAGGCTACTATAAAATGAATTTAATGAAGAAAAAATATTTTAAATCTTAGAATTTAATTGCAATTATAATACTTATTCTCAATATAATCGCAATTAAAGTAGGTCTGATTATCAGGCACCTTCTTTAACTAAAGGTAGTGAATAAATAGTATGAGGGCTTTAAAAAGACATTATTTTCCATGGGTAGGTACTTTTTATTTGAACAGAGTTTTCACATGTGCCCATTTGTCTAATAGAAGATGTACATGTTTGATTTCTTTGTCAATTAGGCTCACATCACTGTTGAGGTAAATATTGTTTTGACTTCTTGGAGGAACTGTAAGCAAGGAAAGGTTAAACGGTACCTGGTGAAGAGTAGAATGGATTCGGGAATCAGGAAACCTGGTCCTATAGGAAGCAGATTTCTCACGTTTATGTAACAAGTATCTTGAGTTAGGTATGGGACTGGTGTGTGTGTGTGTGTGTGTGTGTGTGTGTGTGTGTGTGTGTGTGTTGTCTCTTCTAATGCTCAAACCTACATGAACCAGTAATACAACTATATAGAAAACTAACATATTCAGGTATAGCTCTATTCAGAGATATATTTTTAAACCATAAAAATTCCATAATTCTTTTGGTTCCATAATTGTGACTAAAATACATGTACGTACACAGATAACAAATGTCTATATAAGGAGATTTAGAAAAAATAAAATCTTAAGCTCTACAGTAATAAAAGTTTAACTTTTTCTTCATTATTTAATATGGGTTTTTTTGCAAAGTTAATGTTTATTTTTCTTTCTAGAGCTAAACAGCACATTCCTCTAGATCATTTTGGAAGGATATTTAGCTTGTTTAGAAGACCTGCACCCACTTGGAAACATATATCAAAAGCTCAAATGGCATTTAATAGAATCACTCTTCAGGACATAATTTATGCCAAGATTATTCATCTAAACATCAAATATTAGGAAAATAGAACCAACTTAGATATAGAGATTTTGCTAGATAAATCTAGTAAATCAATACACAGAACACAATGTGGTTATTAAATTACTTTTTCAGAATAATACTGGCAATATTAAAATCTGACAATATTCAGTTAAAATAACTTGCAGATTATATATAAAATAAAGCTTTTCTTTTGACTACTATAATAGTGGAAACAATCTGTTTTCATACACAAAAAAAAGAAGTTGAATGACTGGAAGATTTATGTAGGCAGCAAGAATGACATATATAACTCTCTGATAATATCCAGTGTACAGTGGAAAAAGAAGACTCAACTACAGAGAATGATTCACCACCCAAATGTTTAAAGTAATTACTCAATTCATGCTAACATTCAACATGCTGTAATGGAAGAAAACCAAATAAGTGAAATGGAGCAATGTGAAATGAAATTATGTGTGCTTTGAAGGATGTAGGTCATGATTTGATTTTTATTTACTTAAATATGCAGCTCATCTTTTAAAGTGGGAAATGAAGAATTGCACAGTTGGTTCAATTCATGCAAGTGGGATGTCTCAAAGACACAATGGCAGTGAAGATGAAATGAGATTTCAAGAAAATATTTTGGAACAGATCGACCACATTGAGAAGAGAATCCAATACATTTCAGATGCAGAAGCCAAGTTCGTGGATTCAGCATCCTTCCAAAATTTCAGTGTGACAACGGATCAAAGATTTAACGATTCTCTTTTGCAGCTCAGTACCTTAGTTTCCTCCATCCAAGAACATGGAAAAGCAGTAGATGAAATCGCCAAGTCCTTAGTACGTTTGAACAGCACACTGCTTGATTTGCAACTCAGTATAAAAACACTGAATAGCAAAGTTCAGGAGACTACAATGAAACAGCAAGAGGTAAGAGCTTTTGGTCTGCAACTTCCTTTTCTGACATTAAGTCCAACTGGATCCCATCCCTCAGGCAGTCCAGAAAAGCATAAGGTAACCCCATGCTTTGTAACACCATGCTTTTTATCCTGACTGTCTATTATTTTGACTACAAAGTTTCGAGTGCTTTGATGTAGTGCATTTCCCAGACTCCTACCAAAAGGTAGTTATTTTCCACTGGATATAGAGCCCTTGAAGATATTTTGATTACATATATATATATATATATATATATATATATATATATATATATATATATATGATAGTGCATTGTCAAAACCAATTCTAAACTTTGGATTTTTTTTTTTTTGAGACAGGGTCTCGCTTTGTAGTTCAGGCTGGCCCTGAGCTTCCTATGTAGCCCAGGCAAGCCTCGAACTCAGCAATCCTCCTGTCTCTGCCTCTTGAGTGCTGGAATGACAGGCGTGAGCCACCACACCCGGCACTGTGGTATGTGGTATTGATTGCTGGTGGGCGTGAGTCACCATGTCCAGAATTCTATGTGGTTACCAGGGATCAAACCCAGAACCTTGCACTTGCGAGGCAGGCACCGGAACCACTGAGCTAAATCTCCGGCACCAACTTTGGATTATTTTCGCGGATCTGTACAAGTAGTCATTTGTGAATTTCACAACACAGCCAATATTGCTTCACCACCAAAAGAATGGAAATCTTATTGACATGAATACAAAATTAAAGTATGGTTTATTTTGTTATTTTAAAGAGTCAGTATTTTAGGTATTTAGAGTCAGTATTCTTAGGTATGCTCATAACTAAAACTAAAGAAATTTTGAATATTGTATAGTAACATATACTATTATAGTAATAATGTATCATCCTGAGATTATAGAACATAATAATATACACTTAACAGCATTAACATAATAGAACAAAGTATAAAATTTCTTTCTATGAAAGCTATGATAATAAATGTCATTGAGAATCATGGCAAAGCATAAGCACTAGATAATCAAGTGGCAAAAGGACAGATATTCTCTCATATCACTGTCCAAAGAGCGAGACTTAATCTAGAGCAGTTTTCAGTAAAGTTTCTTTGTGCAGAACTAGATGAAAACACTTTAGGCTTTGGGGATCATACTTCTCTGTCACCCCTAAATTTAGCATGAACACAGCAAGCAAAGGTAATATATCCAGGAATCCAAAAGCTTTGGTGCAACAAGCATTATTTATAAAAACAACTCATGTTGCCGGGCGTGGTGGCTCACGCCTGTAATCCCAGCACTCGGGAGGCAGAGGCAGGAGGATTGCTGAGTACCTGGCTTGCCTGGGCTACATAGTGAGCTGAGGGCCAGCCTGAAATACAGAGTGAGACCCTGTCTCAAAAAAAAACAAAACAAACAAAAACAGCTCATGTGTTGAACTTGGTCTGTGAGCTGTAACCATATGACTTCTGTTCTAGAATATTCTGTGCCAACTCTGATTAAAATCTGGGTTACTTTGCACTTAGAAGTAAGGAAGTAAAAACCAAATCATGTATTTTAACTTAATCATTTGCTAAGTAAATATCTGTTGTCTCATGGGAAATAAATACTTAGCTAATACTTCACTACACAAGTGAAAAAATATTTTTAAAATGATAAGATATTTAAGACCTTAGGTCTTAGTGGGAAAGCCTCTATTTTCACACTTAATTAAACCATCTCAGTATCACTGGAGGAAAACTAAAATGGGTAGATCCATTCTTAGAGTGGTTGTTTTATTTTATAAAAACATCATTACAACTAGTGATTTTCAAAAGTGCATGAATTAAAATATGACTCTAAAGTTAACACAGCATATAAACCAATCGAATTATTGACTCAAAATGACTAAGCACTGTAACACATTATTCATTTTTACAAGTTTTGAGGATCAGTTATCCAGATCTTTGGAATTCTTAAATATTCCCAAGATACGTCACTACTCTTTAAACAGGGGAGGTTGTTGGCAAATTTATCTCAATCCCAACCTTAATATTTCACTACTTGTCACTGTTATTTTTCACAAAATCTGACTGATATTTTTCCCACATTGTTAATAACAATGCAATTGTTTCAAATATGATTTAAATTTCAAAAAAAAATGTCCAGAAAGATGTGAGACAAAGAAAGATAAAATGTCAACTGTAACAGCTTTTGATAGACTTGAAGAGAAAGAATAGTTACCTAATACAGAAATGTGATTAGAAGCAAGAGAGAAGACAGACAAAATGGAATTAAAAACCTTTCCAAACTGACAGTGTCCTAGCCAATGAGGTTTATGTGAGGCATGATTATTGCTAAGAGAAAACCCTTCCCAAAGTGGAATTCAAAACACACCTGATTTGGTAATGTGCCAAGCCCAGAAAAAATGATAGAATATCTCGGAGCCCACGTTAAGTGGTATATTGCAACCAAATGGAAAACTTACAGTGACAAATTTTCAGTAAAAGGCTAAGTAAGTTAAATTAATGTCCAAACCATTAAATGCTGTTTGGAAAAAAGGCTTGGATATAATACCAACATTTTACTTATCAAAAATAGGTCAATCATTACTATGAAAGAAAAAGGAAGAAAACTGATACTATATAAGCATACTGGGGGTGGAATATATCATTTCCATTTATTAATTGAAAATACTGCACAAGTAAAAAATTAAATGTGTGTTTCCAACAATGGTACTCTTGGTAGAGTGTGGAGGGTGTGTGTCAATATTGTACAGGATTTTGAAAACCCTAATCCATTTTTTTTTTTTTTGAGACAGGGTCTCACTTTGTAGTTCAGGCTGGCTCTGAGCTCACTATGTAGCCTAGGCAAGCCTCGAACTCAGCAATCCTCCTGTCTCTGCCTCTCGAGTGCTGGGATGACAGGCGTGAGCCACCACGCCCGGCACTGTGGTATGTGGTATTGATTGCTGGTGGGCATGAGTCTCCATGCCCAGCACTGTATGTGGTTACCCAGATCGAACTCAGGACCTTTCGCTTGTGAGGCAGGCGCCGGAACCACTGAGCTAACCCTCCGGTCTCCTAATCCATTTCTTGCCTTCCAGAAAAAGTAACTCTAAGGGAAACTCTGCAAATACGAGGACATGGGTAGTTTTCAAAGATGATTCCAGGTTTCTGAGCAGTAAAATCATTTGCTAGTTTGAAACTATAAGACATATTTGCTACAATTTTTAAGCTCTTAAATTGGATCATTCTTATGATCAAAGTATAGACATGCATCCCTAAATACACCACAGGGAAATGCATTAGTTTTTATAGTTAATATATATTAACAAAATAGAAACATTTTAAAATGATAAAGAAATTTTTGAAAATATAAGCCATATAATTCTACTAAATTATTGAAAATAAGTCTGCCTGGGCCAGATATTCAGCTCAGTGGTTCTAGCTTCTCCCTGGCAAGCTCAAGGTTCTGAGTTCAATCCCTGGTACCACATACCACAGTGTCAGCATATGGTTCATGCCTGTAATGCCAGCACTTGGGAGGCAGAGGCAGAAGAATTGCTGTGAGTTTAAGGCCTGGGCTATATAGCGAGTTCAGGGACAACCTGAACTACAAAGCAAGACCCTGTCTCCTAATTAAGAAAAAAAATGAAAATAAGTCGTCTTGAAATATTTAACAGGTAAATAATCTTAATAATGATTGAATAAAAAACATTTTCCAGAACATGGTGTGCTCTTGTATTTTTGCATATATTTTTTATGTGTATATGTGTGGAGGTATAGAAATACACACAAAATATCTATGCAATCAATAACAAAAATAATAATAGACCCTGAAATACAAAGAGGATAGAAGTTGGGCCAGAGGGTTGGCTCAGTGGTTCCGGCGCCTGCCTTGCAAGTGCAAGGTCCTGAGTTTGATCCCCGGTAACCACATATAATTCTGGGCGTGGAGACTCACGCCCACCAACAATCAACCCCGCATACCACAATGCCAGGCGTGGTGGCTCACGCCTGTAATCCCAGCACTCGGGAGGCAGAGACAAGAGGATTGCTGAGTTCGCGGCGGCTTGCCTGGGCACCATAGTGAGCTCAGGGCTAGCCTGAACTACAAAGCAAGACCCTGTCTCAAAAAAAAAAAAAAAAAAAAAGATAGAAGTTGAAAGTAAAATACTATTGGAATGCCACTTTGGATTCTGTTGGATATCAACATTTATACTTAATATTCACTATCACTGAGAATTACATTAAATTTTGGGTAACACTGTAAAACAATTTAATATATAAATTCAGAAAATTAAAATAATTGTAATGTGTTGCCTCCCTAAGAATACCCTAAAAATATGTGACAAGTTATAATTTTTATTTCTAACATTTTGACATTTAAATATTTAGGAATAGAAACCTATCTCACATATATATTAAATTGAGTGGAAAGGAAGTTGGGATTGCAAAATTTTGGATACTTAGTCAAAAAAGGAAAAGCTTTACAACCAAAGAACTACTATTTTAAAGTCGTTTTCTAATTTTTGCATTCTTCTTCCTTAGTGTCCCCATAATATTCCATGTCTTATAGAAACCAGAATTTTCAAGACTTCCTGAACTTATATACTTAATATTTATATTGTGACAGAAATTGTGAATGCTCACTATACTTCACAGGACATTAGTAAATTAGAGGAGAGTGTGTACAATGTATCAGCAGAAATTAAGTCTCTGAAGGAAGAGCAAAAACACGTGGAAGAGGAAATAAAGAGAGAAGTGAAAGCCCTGAATAACATCACCAATGATCTCAGACTGAAGGATTGGGAACATTCTCTGAATTTGAAAAACATCACTTTGATTCAAGGTAAAATGCTCTGCTAGTTTCCCAGAGAAATCACGGGCTAAATTTATAGATACAGAAGCTCGCGATTTGAAATTCTGTGGTTAAGTGTTGATTTATGAACGCATGGAAAGAGTGTCAGAGTCAGATCAAGCATGGTCAGGCTGACTCGTGGCAAGCCTTTAAAGGGAAAGAGATAGATACATACCTTGAGATTTCAAGAGTATCTTTTTGATGAATATACCCAGGGGTACTGAAGACCAAAACAATGTTTATGTAAGTACAAAGTTCGTTATTTGTCCACAAACTAAATCCGTTAATTTTGTGTTTCAGAATTTCTAGATTCTTGCTTTTTTTTGTTGACTTTTTGGTACAACTCAGGTGTACATTATGATCTCATTCATCTTAGAGAATTTTCACCTGTACATGATTCATCTTGGTTCTTATTTTTTACCATATCCCTTCCCTCCCTTTTATCCCTCCACCTCTCCCTATTTACAAGCACTGTTTCCATCATTTCCTTCTTTTGTTCTTTCTGTTCTTTCCTTTCCTCTGCACCCCTTTCACCTTTGAACATGTTCTTCCTTTTGTAATATCTGTGATATATTTTTGCCCTCATTTACACTTTGTTTCTCACATTAGAGTTTGGCCTTCACACATATGCATGTTACTTGTTTCACTTGGAGAGTATGACCTCCGTGTGCATCCATTTATAATTGGCTCTAGTTTATCTTTCTTACCTTTTTTTTTGCTTTTTGGAGACAGGGTCTTGCTTTGTAGTTCAGGCTGGCCCTGAGCTCACTATGGTGCCCAGGCAAGCCGCCGTGAACTCAGCAATCCTCCTGTCTCTGCCTCCCGAGTGCTGGGATTACAGGCGTGAGCCACCACGCCCAGCATTATATGTGGTAACCGGGGATCGAACTCAGGTCCTTACGTTTGC
>PVIC010049132.1:0-13260 GCA_004025085.1 Thryonomys swinderianus
GCTGGTTACTATCCACACCCTCGCTGCGCATCTCTTTGCAATCTCTACCTGGTGGTGGTGAACACACCTGGAAGAGATCAAGGTGCTGATTTACATGGATGCGAACATTTCTGACTCGGGAAGTACCAGGAGCAATGAGTTCTTAGCTCATCTTCAGCTTATTCCGTTCACTTTTCCCTGCACAGGGCTCCCAGCTAACCTCCTTGAGAGCCTTTCGCTGTGTACTCAGACACTTCTGTCCAAATATAATAAGACAACAACCAAAAAAAACAACAACAAAAAAAACCCTTTTCGGTTAAAGAGCTCAGCGCCCTCCTCCACATTAATGTATGTAAATGTACACCTGAAGTGGTCACCTGTGTCCCAGTACTAGAAGGGTAAATTAGCATCCTAGCCTGGAAGGTGGCCAGGACTTTCTGTTGCAGACAGCGGCAGATCCTGTAGAGCCAAGGCCACCTGACCGTTCAGGAGATAGCAACCCTGTTGCTCCCTGTGGGTGTTTGCTGAGGGCTGGGTTATGTCCCTCCCCCACTCATCTGCTGAAGTTCTACTTCAGTGTGACTGTGTTTGGCCACCGAGCCTTAAAGGAGGCCATTTGTGTTGAGTGAGGTTCTAAGGGTGGGGTCCTAACCCTCTGGTGTCGTCATCATCAGAGAAGGAGGCGACCCAGGGGTGCATGAGCACAGCGAAGGCCCCGTGCAGCCGTAGGGAGACGCCAGGGCTCAGGCCTTCCCAGAAACCAAGCTGATGGCACCCGACCACGCTCCACTGTGGTGGGAATGCAGTGGTTTGTGCCTTCAGCACCTGGGGTGTTTGGTCTCACTAAGCAGCCAGAGGAAACTAAATGGTGTCCTGACCCTTACAGGTGGGTGGCAGGGAGAGAGCTGGCCTTCTGTACATCAGTGCAATAATCACAAGCGTCCAGGAGCAGTAAGTCTTTGGACAGTGATTTGCCCCTTTTGAACTGTTCTCACGCCTATGACTTCATCCAGTTCTCATAATGCCTTGCTGGGCCCTTGCAGGAGTCAAGGCATTTTACGACCATCTTACAGCTTGTGAAACTGAGGTATAAAACTCCATGCAGGTCACAGAATGTCTGAAATCACCCTGAGAGGGTCTGCAGGCCTGTGGAAGACCAGTGCACTAAACTCTGCATTACGCAAGAGGATCTTTATGTGGATGAGGCCGAAGCATCTACGTCCGACCGTGTTTTCGTGTCTCTGTGAGGCTGGTGCTGCCTGTCTCCCATCTGCAGGATGGCTGGAGAGAAGCTAGGAAAGAGCTCACGGGGTCATCGTCTGATATGTAGGACAATATGGCAACTACAGGAAATGGGCAAAGATGGTGCCAAAAAAATAAGCCATGGCGACCGAACGGAGAGCAGCAGCACAAATGCAGATGGCTGAGCCCCGTGGCAGCCGGTGCTGGCATCTTCCAGCGCTTGGAGCTGTCCACACTGCAAGTCCCTGCTGTCACTACTCTGTTCGTGCCATGATTGCCCTAACAGCGCATGTAGCACCGTGGAGGACCTTGAGCAACCGTCTCTTCAAAGCTGACGGATGCTCTCTGCACCCTCACCGGAAACACCCAGCAGTCGCTTCATGGCATAGTCTCTGTCTCTTGTCTTAGTCTCAGTGAATCTACTGACAGCAAAGACGCCCTCCTTCCCGGAGGACTCTGGGAGCTGTGGGACACCTCATTTTTGAACCAAAAGTCACGCAGGACATTGCAATAATTATGTTCTTTCAAGCCTTGTGTCCATCCGGCCAAATATATGGCTGAACAAAGAGACTTGGGAGCCCAGACACTCCTGTTACAGTCACCTGTGTCATCTCCCAGGCATGGTGATTTTGAGTAATGTACTTAATCTTCTTCAACCTGCATTTTCTTCATTTGTAAAAGATGAAAACCTGAGAGTGGGTCCATATCTTGGCTCTTGCGAATAATAACGCAATGTATACAAGAGCACAGAGGTCTCTTTCACATGCTAATTTCATTCCCTTTAGATAGATATCTGTTGGCAGGATTTCAGGATCATGTGATAATTCTATTTTAAAATCTTTGAGTTCTCTCTCTACTGTGTTCCATAATGGTTGTACTAGTTGTATTCCTCTTCTTAGGACTGATGAAATGATTATATGACTTGGTGGCCCATGATAAGTGCTATTTTACTACTGTATCAACCATATTACTTACCCATAGTTACTGCTGAGTGGAGTCATGCTTGATGTACATGGGGTATTTCTCACATAAGTGACTTCACTAGGTGCATTAGTTAACTTTATGCATTAAGTATTTGGTTTTTAAATTTACAAGTAAAAATTATACATGTTTTTGCTATTCAGCATTATGTTTTCACACAATTATGTGTTGTGGAATAGTTAAATGAAGACATTTAACGTATTTGTTGTCTCACAAACTGACCTTATTGTAAGTGGTAACTTATTTCTGTGTGTGTAGGCATGGTAAGCACACTTACTAGCTCATGTCTCTGCAATTTTTGAGAATGTACTTTATCGTTATTAACCACTGGCACTATGACATACATGCGATGTGCTGAACTTAATCTGTCCAACTAAAATTTCATGTCCTTTGACTAACACCTCCAAAATACACAGGCTCCCAGCCTTTGGTAACCAACACTTTATTCTGTTTCTGAGTTTGGTGGTTTTAGATTCCACATAGATGAGACTAAAATACTCTTGTCTTTGTGTGCATGTGTGTGTACGTGTGTGTGTGTGTGTACACCTGTGTTTATGAGTGCATGCATGTGTGTGTGTGCTGGGGGCATTTATTCCACTTATCATAAAGTCCTGAAGATACATTGAGATTATTGCAAGCAACAGAATTTCTTTCTTTTAAAAGTCTTAATAGTAATCCACTGTGTGTATGTATCACATTTTTAAACCCTTCTAACCATTGAGGGACATTTAAATTGATTCCATAATTTGGTTATTGTGAGTAATATTGCAATAAACATAGAGGTTCCAATGTCTCTTTCACATACTGACTTCATTTCCATTTCCTTTGGATAAATACCCAGAGGTGGGATTGCTGGATCTTATACTAGTTCTATTTTTAAGTTTTTAAGGAACATCCTACTGTTTTCCCTGATGGCAGCACTGATTTACATTGCTACCCTAAGTGTACAGGTGTTTGCTTTTCTCTATACCCTTGCTAACATTACTTATTGCTTGAATTTTTGGTAATAGCCATATGAGATCATATCTCACTATGGTTTTAATTTGCATTTTCCAAAATAGCAAGGTTATGCATTTTAAATATTCCTGTTAGTCTTTCTTCTTTTCAGTAATATCTATTCAAATTCTTTGTCCATTCTTAAGAGTACATTATTTTGTTGGTATTGAGTTGAGATTCTTAGTACTTTGAATACTAATTCCTGGTCAGCAGAATAGTTTGTGCTATTTTCTCCCGTTTCATAATTTGCTTCTTTATTCTGTTGTTTCCTATTCCCATACAAGCCCTTTTTAGTTCCATGGAACTGATTTGTCTATTTTTGCTTTTGTTGTCCCTGTTGTTGGGTCACATCCATAAAACCATTGCTCAGACCAATGCCATAAAGTACAATATTGCCCCATATTTTCTTCTTTCTACACTTTAAGTCTTATATACAAGCACTTAATGACGCTTGAATTGTTTTTTCTATGGTGTTAAATGATCTAATTTTATTTTTCTGCATATAGAGATACAGCTTTTCCAGAACTATTTATCAAAAATACTATTTTTTGTCCATGTTGTGTTTTTAGCATCTTTGCAAAAAACTAACCAGGTAGAAATGGATTGGGATTATTTTCAGCATTGCTCCCAGTTTTAACTTTGCTGTCTTCCTTCTTAGCTACTCCTCAGCTATTTATACATTTGAATAACAAATAATGATTTAACATGTATGTATGTAATTATAGATATAATTCCAACTGTTATCCCCATAATCTGTTTGAAATCACTTTCAAAAAGTAAAATTGGCAAGACTTATTCCACTTATTGTTATTTTCTTCTCAACTGCCACTGTACTTTGTGCCCATCATACAAACATCACCCAATCTCACCGACCTGAGCAGAGCCAAAGCCTTTATCCTAAACCTTTTCCAAATCCTGCATAATGCTTTCCATGCTGTAAATACTGAAGTTATATGGCACTGATTTCTTCCCATCTGATTTACTCATTCCATTTCTATGTCTAAAATGGCCGTCATTGTAAGTCAACGGTACTGACATCTGATGTCCTTATAGATGCCCAGTGAGAGGAAAACTCACCTACAGAGAAAGGTTTGTTTACTATTGCTTTACCCTTTCGGGCTGGTGGCCACTACAACTGAAGTTCTCTTTCCTAAACTGCCTGGCTGCATTCCCGTTCCTTCACTTGTACATGGCGGGAATGTACAAGTATGTTGATTCATCCCTGCTGCTTGGAATTGTGGAGAGGTAGACATTGGTGCTTGCCTAGCTATTAGCTAGTAGCTTTGCTTCTTTTGTCAAAACGCCTCTGATTTTTATTTTTTTCTGATCTCCTATGACCACATGATCCACAAGGCTGGGTCACCCGTTATGGCCTATTGGCCGTATTGTGATCTAAATGAGTCTTTGATTTTCCTCAGCCTTCACAGCATTGCTGTGTTACCACCGATGACCAAACTTGAGAACCAGCCCTTCTTAGGTAAGATGATATACTTTCATAATTGTTTAAGCCACTTTAGCTTGGTCTTCATTTTCCGCTAATAAAGCATTTAAGCCCACAAGATGTGCCAAAAATATCTGTTAATGTACTGGCTGATGAGCTTGCCTTTGTCCATGCCCTATTGGTTAGCTAGACTCTAAAGTTGAAGAAGAAAGACAGGTAATTCTACGGAGGGGGCGGGGAACATTCTTTAAGTAACCAGGAAAACTGAATCTTTTTTTTTTTTTTTTTTTGCTTTTTGGAGACAGGGTCTTGCTTTGTAGTTCAGGCTGGTCCTGAGCTCACTATGGTGCCCAGGCAAGCCGCCACGAACTCAGCAATCCTCCTGTCTCTGCCTCCCAAGTGCTGGGATTACAGGCGTGAGCCACCACGCCCAGCATTATATGTGGTAACCGGGGATCGAACTCAGGTCCTTACGCTTGCGAGGCAGGCGCTGGAACCACTGAGCTAACCCTCCGGCCCCGAAAACTGAATCTTTTAATGTCATTTGAGGTCTTGACTTCGGTGGCAGGGTTTTGAGGTACGAAAAACCACAGTACCAGAAAGTTCCCAATATGTTCTTTGAATCACTTTTTGTTTTTTAGAGTGAAGTTGCTGGTTCTCACAATACTGCCTTTGCTGGGTTGGCTCTGAAGAGTGAACTTCTGGGCCTGCCAGTGCTGCAGGGAGACAGGGAGCTACCCATCTGCATTTCTGAAGGGCCAGTCTCTGGTGGGGGATTTTTGAGCCCTGGTCACCTCCAGAAACTGTGGCAGGTGCCAGGAGTGCTCCCTGCATTCTGCCACCCACCTCTGGAGCTACTCGAAGCCTAGATTGAATCATTCTCCTCCTGTCCTTTCTGGTGTCCTGAGCCTACTCGCTTGGTCTAAGCTCTGAGAATGACAGTGCTGTCCTGGGAAGGAAAGCAGAATGGGCTAGATGGCGGAATAGTCACTTCTGTCTGCTCTGGTCCAGTCACTAGGAGGACTTCCGGTGATTGGCACATGGGAGCTTTGCTCTCCTTCCAGGCTGTCCCAGACACCATACATCGATTCTCGCCCACGTGCCCCCTTTCAGTTCCGACACTGCACTGGATTGAGGGTCAGAGCTGATTTTCATGACCCCTCATCACTGGCAGCAGTGATGGCGAACCTTCAGGGACCAAGTGCCCAGACTGCAACCGCACACCCGAGTATTACCCCAAAATGCCAGTGCTGCCCCTACATGGCTGTGACTTGATGGTCAGCTGCTGGGGTGACTAGGTTGGCAGGCCTCTCGAGAGGGTTCTACTCGCCCACTGCAGCACACATGCCACAGGTTCACCAGTTCTACCCTATGGAAGCATTTATGCTCCTTGGTCTGTCTTATAAGGCTTGGCCGAGTCCGAGCTCTGCTTCCTACATTGGGCTCATCTTAACCCTTGTCTGCCATAGATATGAGACCGTATCCCTGTGAAGCAATTGTAGACTGCAGAGCATGATGCTTTCCTCTTGCTCTTCTCCTCTTTGAAAGCATCCCCACCTGGCCTCACTGCACCCACCACTTCCTTTTCTGAGCTACTTCTTTGACACACTCTGGGGTGCCACCCCAGCCCCTCAGGCACATGCGGAGTCTCCAGGCCACCTCCTTCTAATCGCCCAGTTCCCTGAGCACTTTTCCATGATCCTTTCTTTGCCCCGTGACATCCGGAGCTTCTAGTGGACAGAATATCATCCTGCTTATCCTCGTGTCCTCTGTGTCCTGGACAGAGCTCAGCACACGGGAAGTGGGAATCGGCTCCTTTCTGTGTCCAGCTGAATTGAATCAAGTTGAAAAAGAAAGTAAAGATAAAACAACAGCAGCAATTTCCAAAGTAGACTTGTGTAGACCTCCTCTCTGTGTCAGGTTGCCTCAGAACCCTGAAGAGCAAAACGCGAAAGGCTTTTTCAGGCCAGATTATAGGACACAGGAAGGGACCTTGGAGATGGAGGTAGAAAGCACACATGCGCTTTATCGACTCACCTACCAGAGATCAGCCCAGTGCTCCCTCTCATACATTTCCTCACTGTTCCAACTGTCAAACTGTCTTTTCAAACTAGTAGTTACACATTGAATCTTAAATATACCCCTTGTTTTACTTCATCTTCTTTTTACTTCCAAATTTACAGACAGATATATAGGACAATGAAATTACACTTGCTTCCAATACTTTGAAGTCCTCAACTGACTGTGAGACCGGATCACTTATTATGCCTATTTCCATTTGGGAAATTGCCATTTGCTTCCAGACTCCCCCCTCAACTTCCTTTGTGAACTAAAAGGCAAAGTTTTAATTCAGTAATTTTAGCAAACTTTATCCCCTGTTGATGAATAGACCCCACTCCGCTTTCTTTGGGGAACCCCTTATCTCTTTCACTCACCTGTCATTCAAAACATGCTTCTGCCCTTTCAGAAACTTTCTCAGGAAAGTCACTGGGGTTTATCTTGGACAGAAAGCTGCCCCAAGGATCCGGTACATCAAATAGCTTCACAGTATTTTTCCAATCAATAAAAAGAATATCCTTACTCTTGGTATGGTAAGAAAAACAATACACACACACACAGAGCCCCAAATGACTGGCCATCGCTTTGTGGGATGGGAAAACATTCAGTTGTGAGAGAAATTTGAATGAGATCATTTAATTTGCAATCTTTGTATGTCAACCGACCATGGTCATTTCTGTGGTTTTTGGAAGCCGGATGAGTCCAGGCGATTGAGAGAGTTCGGAGAAGCACGCGCTCCTCTTTGCTTGGTTGCTGTACCTGGATTCAAAATTCGGAAAGTATAATTAGAAAGATGATATTTTATATCAAAACATTTACACTCGTGCTTAATGAAAGAATGTACAGCCAACAGAAGGATAGCGAGGTGACAGGTAATTAACGTCTGTGCATGGTTCTCAGAATGGCTGTCTGTGTCTGCAAGGGCTGTGCACACACACTGAGCGTGGCTCGTGTGGGTGTGATCTGAGGGGCGCTGAGAAACCCCGTGTCGTCCGGCAGTGTGGAGTCTCCAGCAAAGAGCACTGCAGGTTCTGTACTGTTTTAGAAAAGAGTTTTGACCGTTTTCTTCTGCTGAACTGGTTTACAGATAGTAGAAAAAAGAAAGAGAAGTGGGAATGATGAATGGCTGTCATGTGCTTTAGCATGAAATTAGGGCTCAGGCCAGAGAAGTGAGTTTTCTTTGGGTGCAGGCCAGCAAATGAAACCCCAAGAAGTGCGTCTGTGGATATGTCATTATGTAACAAGCCAAGGGAAACAGTTGACACGATGCGAAGTGAGACAAATTTCGGTCTATAATTTATGTGAATATCAACCCACAGCTAAAGTGCCAATTGATATCAGTATCACATTGTCTGTCACACGGACAATGAGGACAGGGGTGGGATGCTCCCGGATCCTGAGCAGTCAGTCATAAGGAGTTGGGTCTAGATACCCCGGCAATGATCACTGATTTTGCCATGTTTTGATTTAGTGTTTGTGTTAATGTATTCTGGTGTGTCTGAGAATATGAAAGTAACACCTGGTGTGCTCCGCACAAATGCTTCCCTGCTTCGGGAGGAGTCAAAGGGGGCACACAGCTGAACCTGGAGCAGTGTTATAAAAGGGCTCGCGGGAATCAACTCCTCCAATTTCTGCGAATAAAACAAAGTCAGAGCAAGAAACAACAAGTATACAAGGCTTTCTTGCATGCAAGGCATACCTTTATGGAAATATTAGGCTCAGAGGTTTTTTCGGGGGCAGTTTGTAAACCAAATTAGATTTGCGTTGTGTAGCTTTTTTGCATGCAAATGTACCACACACACACACACACACACACGTGCACAACCAATTGCAAGCAGAACCAGTGATTCTAATAAAAAAAAATGCTTGTGCTCATAGGTTTAATTTTGCTGAATTCTCAAGACTGTCACACAGTGGATCTCTGTTCTCGAATTATGCCTGCCCCAGCAGGGCACATCACAGGCTGTGCTAGGGTAGCACCTGCACAGAGCAAAGCGGTTGGCTTCATATTCCTTGAAGCAATTGCTTCAGCTCACAGGGCCTCTGAGACCAGCATTACCGTCCTTTTGTGTAATTGTGATCTGACAACTCACACCGTTAGCTTATTACACTGGAGGCTCTAGGAAGAACAGGCAAAGCAAGAAGCCCTCTCCTTGGAAGACTTAAAACATGCCAGACTCAGGGTGAGAAAAGCTGCTACATTACTTTAAATTTATGATATTCCCTAGACCTGCATCAAACCTAATAAAGAAAGATAAATTGACTTTTTAGATTTTTCTTGTACAAAAATATTCCAAATCCATTTCACCTCTTTTTCCATTTTACTTTTCTTAAGCTTAGCAGCTCCGTTCCGTTGAAGTTTATCTTGCCCCACCACCTCTGCCAGAAGTCATCACCCATGAAAAGACAACTAATCACACTGTTCCATTTTCATCTCTCTCCTCATCTTACAAATGCACTGGCAATTCTGCTGGACATTTCTAAGATGTCATATGGTTAAGAAAGAATTTTCCAGCAGCCCCTCGCCCCATGACAACAGGCGCAATGGCTTTCTGCCACATTCCCAGGGTTGGGGGCACCGAGAGCAACCTCTGTCTCCACCTGGGAGTGGACAGTGATGATACGCAGTCCCTGAATTCAGTATACAACGGAAAGACATTTCTGACTCAACTGGAGTTCAGAGCTCTCAGGTGTAGCAGGAAAATGCAGTGGTCTGTCGAGCTTACATTCTGCCTGATTAATACGCCGCTAAAGCTCCTTGGAGCTCTGCCAGGAGAAATATAAACAGCAAAAAAACTTACTCTGCAAGTATCTGTCTTTTTGCCAAATCATACAAGGAAAATGTGTTTAAGGAAAAAGTGATAGGAGGATGTGTTTTTATTACACGTATGCTCATCAGACCCCAGCCCTGTATAACCCATTAAACACAACATGAAGTATTTAAAATCAGCAGCAATCACCTTGGTTGGTTGCTGATTTACAAGATTAAAACCTTCTGAACTGAAGATGAAGGTGCCTTCATAAGCACAGGTTCCAGAAACAATCCTTAGTGATTACTTTGCCGGTCTTTTCGTCAAGGGGCTCAACATCGTAAGGAAAAATGTCAGCACATAAGTGGGGAGGAGGAGTTCATACTCAGCAATGGCCCAGGACGCTGGGGAGGTTGTTGAATAGTTACCCTACGGAGTTCTGAACACTGTCAGTAGTTGCTTGAAAGCCCTCTGGCATGGCTTGGTCCAGTGGCAGGGCAGATTTCCGGGCTGAATTTGCATTGCAAGAGCCCTCTCTGGGTTAGGGATGGCGCGGCCATATTGCACGCCTGCTGGTTTCTGACTCAGAGCTCCTGAACTTGGACAGCCTGCCGCCAGCGAGGAGTGGAACCAACATCCCGAGAGCCAGGGGCAGGTGCCTGCCGGTGGCTGAACGTATCCGGGCCCTCCAGGGGCTTAGTCTGATCCGTTGTTTGGAAAAAAAAAATAGATCTCAGATGGATAAAGCCTTTGTCTATGTTGGGAATAAGATACTATGGCAACTACATAATAAATATACATAAAGAAGAGAGGAGAAAGATGAAAAACGGCAGGTTGCGATGCGCCTTAAAAAGTAGAGCACAGGGCTGGGGCTGTTGCTCAGGGGTGGAGCTCTTGCCTAGCCTGGCCAGAAACACACACGCACGCACGCATACACGCACGCACGCACGCACACACGCTAGCAGGCACGCAAGCACTCATGCACACAAGCATGCATGCATGCACACACGCAAGCACACACGCACGCAAGCTCACACACAAGCACGCACGCACCCATGTGCACAGTGTTTGATATCTGAGTGCGTGTGTATTCTGGTGGTCGAAGCTCAGCGAGGTCTAAGATCAGCGGATGTTTAAACAGTGGGGACAAAACTAGAGGACAGATAAGATCAAGTAACACTGAAGTCAGGAATGCGGAGGGTGGAGGCCGCCTTTGCATCCAGTCTTCCTGCCTGGCACACTGCACAGCCCCTCCCGCCCCGGCCCCACCTCGAAGCCACCGGCGTCCTCAGTATGTTGCGCGGGAGAGAAGAGACCGCTCTCACCCTGCAGAAGCCCTGGGCGTTTAAGGCTTTCGAACCACGTTAGCTGTCTACAGTGCTGCCCTGGAGGAGGCTGCCCTGAGCCCAAGGGACAGGCCCGCGCTGTGTGCAGGGGCCACCACTTCTCCGGGACAGGTGGGAGGCCCAGGGTGCTGCCCGATTTGGACTCCCACTTGCTGTTTTGTTCCACGTGGCACCGGAGCTTTGGAGCCAGCTTGCCGGGCAGCCTTCGGCTTCCCTTTGCTCCTTTGTCTCCTTTCAGCTTGGCTTCCTAGGTGGGGAGATTTCCAACTGCAGCGGAGAGAAGAGCAAAGTGCCAGGTGAAGAGACTTGCACTATGAAGAGAACCATCCAAGTGGCAGCCCCAGGGGCACAGGTGGTCCCTCCAGGTGCCAGGTGCTGCTCACTTCGGGTGTCTTTTGTTTCCTGTACCTTCACACCTGGACCTGCCTCTAACAGCCGCTTCGGCCTGATGCCCCTCTTGGGTGGCCAGCTGGCTTTCAGGAGCAGCTGTGCCCTGGATGCGGTGCCATCTCGATGGGCCTTTCCAAGCCAGTGCCGCGCGGAGGCCAGGCCTGAGACTGCAGCCCGGCAATGGTGGTCCTGGCAGGGAATCTGGAAAAACACACATCAGGGCCGAGTTTGATTTTCTTTTTGTGAACCAAGCCCTCCAGCGCTCATGAGCAGGAAGAAGCTGCTGTGAATAGCCCCGGAATGACGGCTAGAAGTCTAGCATATTGCGGTAGAGCTATAGCTTCGCTTCCAGTGGCCTCTCCTGTCCCTCGCTAGCTCAGGGGCTATTTCCCGTTGCTGGGCAATTTCTTGATTTTCTTCCTCTCCTGCTCCCCTGAGCCTTCTTACCTGCGCACTTCAGCGGTGCAGAGAGCGACCAAAATAGCCTACAGGGTTCTTGCCAGACCACATCAATGCTCCCATGCAATCCAGATGAAGGACTTCTCTAGAATTGAGAGCTCAGTGCAAACATTTCTGTTCTAGAGCCTGATGACAGTTCTAACTGCGGTTTCAGATAAATGGAGCCCAAATGTGATAAAATCTCCTGCAGGCCGGGGACTCATGCGGGGCAGGTGTAAGCAGGTCAGAGCCGCGTGGTTCCCTGCGGAGGGACCTGGGCAGCACGGGCAGGGGCGAGCTCGCTGCAGATGACCTGGTTCTGCCGTGTCGGGGAGACGTCAACGTCGTGTTGACTCGTGGCGACAACCCAGTCAGGTTTTGCTGGCAGGTCCAGGGAAATGGTCATAGAGGAGGTGGGAGCCGCTGCCGAGCTCCGAGCTCAGCTTTCACCCCGCACCCGGGGCCTCACGGACGGACACGACTGCAGTGACACGAACCTCGCTTAGCTGCACAGACCCCCGTGGTGAGCGCATCCGGCGGCTCCCTGTGGCACGGAGGGAGACGCGCGGCAGTGGGAAGAGCGGCTGGACTTGAAGGCGCTCTGCACAGCGGGCCGCACGTCGCCCTGCTTTCTGGCTTCGAGGCCCGACCTTTCGCACTGGCTCCCGGTTGGCCGGGAGCCTACCCACGTGCCCATTCTAGCTTTGCCTCTTTAGGGGCTGGGGCAGATAAAGTCTCAACTTTATCTAAACACGGAAGATTACGCTGCCACAAGGGCTCCTGGATCGTGAGCTTCGGACGGGAGGCATTGAAGCCGGTTTTAGAAAGTAGAAGGATCGCTTCTCGGCCTTTTGGCTAAGCTCAAGTGTAGAGAGTAGAAGGGACAATCGTTTTCATTTGCATTTGTAGGTTTGGGGGCTCTTTGGCATCCAGTCACCCTGAGTATTTTGGGGTCTTCCTCGGTTGTGTGTGTGTGTGTGTTTTCCTTTTTGAGACAGGGTCTCACTTTGTAGTCCAGGCTGGCCCTGAGCTCACTATGTAGTCCAGGCAAGCCTGGAACTCAGCAATCCTCCTGCCTCTGCCTCCCGAGTGCTGGGATGACAGGCGTGAGCCACCACACCCGGCACTGTGATATGTGGTACTGATTGCTGGTGGGCATGAGTCACCACGCCCAGCATTGTATGTGGTTACCGGGGATTGAACTCAGGACCTTGTGCTTGCGAGGCAGGCACCGGAACCACTGAGCTAACCCTCCGGCCCGCTTGTGTGTGTGTTTTTAGGGGAGATACAGTGGCATCTCCCTAGTGAGAAAGCCAGGGGAAGGCAGGTCCACCCTTCTTTCGCTGTGTCTGAATTCAGGATTTCGGCGGGTACCCTCCTCTGACTATTAGCACTTCCCTTTTGAGATTGTGAGGTCAGTCTGATGTCGTATGATGGAAGGTGGTTTGATACCATCGTGACAGGAGCGCGTGGAGTGAGAGCAGCTCCCTAGACGTGTCTGCCGAGAGGTTCTGCTGGGGCTCCCGAGACGCCCGAGCTCCCTTCCTGCTGCCTGGCTCGCTCTGCTCAGGCTTCTTCCGACGTCCCTTCCAATCCGTTCCCCTCCTCCTCCTCCTCCTCCCCTCCCCTCCCCCTCCCC
>PVIC010049133.1:0-13269 GCA_004025085.1 Thryonomys swinderianus
GCGAACTCAGCAATCCTCCTGTCTCTGCCTCCCAAGTGCTGGGATTACAGGCGTGAGCCACCACACCCGGCATTGGGGTATACGGTGTTGATTGTTGGTGGGCGTGTCTCCACGCCCAGCGTTATATGTGGTTACCGGGGATCGAACTCAGGACCTTGCGCTTGTGAGACAGGCGCCGGAACCACTGAGCTAACCCTCCGGCACAGAAAACATTATCTTTAAAAAAAAACATAGGTATATAGGGGTTGAGGGGGTTGTAGGTGGGTAAATGGCTAAAAATGAGAATTAACTCATGTCATATACTGGTACAAATTCTTAATGTTGAGTGTGATCGTGATGTGTATATAAAATGTACCAACATATAATTCAATTTAAAAAAAGTTGGTCTAACTTAAAGGAGGGCTATTTATGGACTCTAATCTGTGAGGGACCTAAAAAGTTTTCTCATAGAGTAGCGAGCACATTAGCACCTATCTTTTAGCACATTTTTTTTAGGGCTTGAGATAAAAAATAACCATCATAGGACAGCCTTTGCTCTTTCCAGTGCTCAAAGCTTCGGTAGCAGACGTTTGGTGTTCTGATGTTTTTACATGTTTAGTCACAAAGGCTCTCCCTCAAGTCTATCTGAAGGACAGGGTACACAATTTACGACGAGAGCGAATAAAAAGACTTTCGTCTCTTCGTCTGAAAATAATACTGCGAGAGAGGCAGCGTGCGCTTCACATTAGTTCTCCTACGTCATAAGCGCGCCGCAGGCGCACCCTCCGTCGTCCTCCCAGCCAGTCTCTCCGCCGCTTCTCCCCCCCGCCCCGTCCCGCTCACGTCAGGTTTCGAAATGCTCTCTGGGTGCTCCAAGAATCTAGTTTGGTCCCTTTGATTCCTCCTCTTCCCCGTTTCCATTGGTTGCTTTCGTGAGCGTGATTGCGTCCTTGCATTCTGATTGGCTAAATCCAGTTGCGTCATCAGCGGCCAAAGGGGCGGGGGGATGAGGAAAGCTGACTTGAGAGAGACCGGGCTGGAGGAGGTTTCAGGCCTGTCCTCCTTAGCGGCCACGGCCTGACCAACGCCGGCCGCTGCCGTCGTTGGTCTACACCTCTGCCTCTGGAACGCGGAGGAGGAGGAGCGGCTGGAGGAGTAGGAGTAGGGGCGAGTCCCGTGGAGCGCAATGCCTATCGCTACAGATGGGTGGTGAATGCTGATTAGAGTCACGGTTGCTTCAGTCTGTGCCACCAGGAAGAAGTTGTGGTGTACGGCCGGGCGGGCTCTGTGGAGAATTGAACCACGGGGTCGGTGCGAAGACTCTTCCAGACCCTTTCCTAAAACTCTGGCCATGCCTGGAAGGAACAAGGCGAAATCCACCTGCAGCTGCCCTGACCTGCCTCCCAATGGACAGGATTTGGGCGAGAGCGGCCGGGTTGCCCGTCTAGGAGCCGAAGAATCTGAGGAGGAGGGACGGAGCGGGTCTCTCTGTAACGCCGGAGACCCAGAGATCGTTAAGTCACCCAGCGACCCCAAGCAGTATCGGTGAGGGAAGAGGCTGCGGCGGGGGAGGGGGTAAGGTGCGGGCCTGTTGGTGCTGCAGTCACTAGTCTTGGCATCTCCAGAAGGAGAAACAGAGCCTACTTCTCGCTACAAATTCTTTATTGGGTGGCGGTGGGAAGGGCATAGGGCTACTTTCTATGTGGTAGCGATTCGGATTCCACGAGGGATCACGATATCAGAACGGGAAGGGCTATTTGAGTAATTTTGACGTTTGCCAAACAAGAGTGGAAGGTTCTGTGAGGAAGGAACGCTGTAGTTTGGATACTGTAACATGAGGAGTGGTTGGCAGGGATGGGGTCTTATATTGAAAGAGAAGATATTTAAGGAAATACTGTCAGTAAACCAAAAAAAAAAAAAAATTGAGTCCTTGAGTGAAAGGGAGTTAAAATTAGGTGAACAAGTTCCACAAGTGGCTTCAGTAAAAGAACTTTGCATCAGAGTTGATCTAAGGTGAAGGGGGCTTGTTTCCGTGGGTAGAATGGTTGAATGACCTCTACCAAAAGTATATTAGGGAGTACTTAGTCTTCAGTTGGGTGTGTTAGACTTGTATGGTTTCTTCTAATCCTGACATTTTTTACTTTTGGTTGATGCAGTAATCCTCTAATAAATGGCGATTCATTCCTCACCTGAGTATTGCCTTCAGAGCCAGTTTATTTCGTAGAATATTGTGACTATGCTTTGCTTTTTTTTTGTTCTGAGGATTGAATTCAGTACCTTATGCTTGCTAGGCAGTCTTGGTGCTACTGAGTTAAATCCTCATCCCTGCTATGATATATTTTAAATAGAATTCATAATGTCTAGCTTCGTTTTAGAGGTTGAGGAAATTGAGACCCAGAGATTTTGCTTCTTGCGAAATACACAGCTAAATAATACTAGAGTTGGTGTAAAAGGTTTGGCCACCTGACTGCAAATCCAACACACCATTTGCTGATTTTCAGAAAGTTCTTACTCATTTTGAATGGTGAAGAATTCTTGGTTCAAGTTTTTTGGTTATTTTTTGGTGACACCGGGTGTCTGAACTCAGCACCTTGCGCTTGGAAGGCAGGTGGTGGCGTCACTGAGCTAAATCTCCTGGTCTAACTTCAAATTTTTTATAAACTTAACAGTGTTACGAGTACGGAAGAACCTTAGAGACAAATATTTTCCCTTGCCCCATTATTTCCATTTCATAAGTGTCAAGCTGAGATCTACAAAGATGTGCCTAGCCCCAAGCTTAAGACCACCCTGATTTTTCTTTTACTCTGTTTCTGGGAATTTACAGTTTATAACTTTGTGTTATTATTTTCCAGAGTGCCAGTATGAAGATATGTTTATAGATCTGCCAGGTTTTCTGTTTTTCTTAATCAAAGATGCAAAGGCTGTACTGGTAATTTGTAAATTCACAAGTTGAAAACTTGATAAAAGTTGCTTGTTTTTGCCCTTCCAGATTAATTATTATTATTATTATTATTTTGTACCAGGAATCAATCAGTCAGGGCCTTGTGATTGCCAGACAGGTACTGGGCCGATGAGCTACATCTTGGGTCCCCAGACTAAATTTTTTTTTTTTTTGAGACGGTCTCGCTTTGTAGTTCAGGCTGGCTCTGAGCTCACTATGTAGTCCAGGCAAGCCGCTGTGAACTCAGCAGTCCTCCTGTCTCTGCCTCCCGAGTGCTGGGATTACAGGCATGAGCCACCACGTCCGGCCCCAGACTAAATTTTTAATAATGGTGTCAAGGTTTTTTTAACCTGTTTCTATAAAGTTACACAGTAGGTAATATTTACAGACTATACACTGTGTATCTGATAAGGCTGTACATTTATGTTCATATGCTTTCTCCCTCCTTTGGATATATTTAATGATCTTGTTTTCTGTAAATTGATTTGGTAATAGTTATTAAATCCTACTGAATTAGTTTAAATCTCATCTGAAACTAGG
This sequence comes from Thryonomys swinderianus, assembly GCA_004025085.1. Classification (NCBI taxonomy): domain Eukaryota; kingdom Metazoa; phylum Chordata; class Mammalia; order Rodentia; family Thryonomyidae; genus Thryonomys; species Thryonomys swinderianus. The sequence continues at coordinate 3,461 of PVIC010049133.1, forward strand.
TTAACTATTGTACAATAAAATTTTATTCTGTTTAATATTCAGAAACTATGAAGACAGTCCTTTTAAGAAACTTACAGTTTCTTAGAAGGACGCAGGAAAATCAAATTAGGGCATTAAAGTTTTATAGAAACCAGAATGCAAGTATGTGTTATGTAAATTGAGGAATAAAGTGTGGAGTGATAAATTCCACCTGGGGAGAAAGGAAAGTCTTCAAAGAGGAGATCATGCTTAATAGGGGCTTTTGAATAAATTGTTGCATATCTGTTATGTAACCTTTAAGGCATTGTCTTTTGTTTCAGTTTACTTTAAAATGGAGGTTGAACACAATAGTGTTTTTTTCAGTGACTTCCTTTTCAGAAGAGCTCATCTGTCCATCTTTACCTGTTTTATACATTGGAATTAAATAGACTTTTGAAGAAAATATTTTGTTGCAATAAAACAAAGGTGGAATACTTTGGTATTAGATGATCTTTAAAGATTTACTCAGCTGGGGATAATGGTGCAGACCTGTAATCCCAGCACTCTGGGAGGAGAAAGTGGGAGCATCAACAAATTCAATTGCCTATCAGCCTGGGCAGTTTAGCAGTTTAGCGAGATCTTGTTGCAGAGTAAAAGGCTCTGGTTTCAATAATCATCACAAACTAAGCCCCACTCCAGCCCCCACCCCCACTCCATCCCCCACCCCTGTGCAGAAAAACGAAAGAAAGAAGAAAAAAAAAATCTTCTTAAAATTAAATTCACTGAAGTTTTTTTTTTGCTTTTTGAGACAGGGTCTCGCTTTGTAGTTCAGGCTGGCCCTGAGCTCACTATGGTGCCCAGGCAAGCCGCCAGGAACTCAGCAATCCTCCTGTCCCTGCCTCCCGAGTGCTGGGATTACAGACGTGAGCCACCACGTCCAGCATTGTGGTATGTGGCATTGATTGTTGGTGGGCGTGTCTCCACGCCCAGCATTATATGTGGTTACCGGGGATCGAACTCAAGACCTTGCGCTTGCGAGGCAGGCGCCGGAACCACTGAGCTAACCCTCCGGCCCCATTCACTGAAGTTTTGTAACCAGAAACAGATGATGATGGGGCTCTAGACTATTGAACTAAATTATCCTTCCAAGAGCTGCTTAGGTGTTACCTGCAAAATGCCTTTCCCAACAGAAGACAGAAATCTTTCTGTAGAATATTATACAAAATCTAGTACAGGACACAGCAATCAAATTATATGTCTCTTGTGTTGTGTGACTAAGCACTAAAGGTGGGTCTTTAAAGGAGCAACATGGTATAAATGTCTTAAAACATTTCTTTTTTTTTGCTTTTGAGACAGGGTCTTGCTTTGTAGTTCAGGCTGGCCCTGAGCTCACTATGGTGCCCAGGCAAGCTCAGCAATCCTCCTGTCTCTGCCTCCTGAGTGCTGGGATTACAGGTGTGAGCCACCACGTCCGGCATTGTGGTATGTGGTGTTGATTGTTGGTGGGCGTGTCTCCACGCCCAGCATTATATCTGGTTACCGGGATCGAACTCAGGACCTTGCGCTTGTGAGGCAGGCGCCAGAACCACTGAGCTAACCCTCCGGCCCCTTAAAACATTTCTTGATGTGCATTTATTAGGTAATTGCCTGACAAATATTACTTTTCTATATATGTAATGTGTATTCAACTTTTTTGAAATGTTAGTATCTCTGGGGCAGTTGAAAGTTTTTTGTAGGGAGCTGTGTAAATGCCAGATGATCTTCTGGGAAGAATTAGAGGACTGCAGGTTGTAAACTGTTATTCAGATTTTTATTGGGTTAGAGTAGAAATTCTGGATTGATAAGAGTTAATAGTGGTACATTCAAAATACTAAAGTATTTTAATAAAATAAAGATAACTTGTTAGGAAGTTTGGGTCAACTGAGTATAAAACACTTTGTAAAAAAACCTGTATTTTCTAAGAATGGAAAACAAATGGAAAGGGATGTAAGCGCCTGAGGGTAAGTTTTAATTAATTTATTTATTTAGGCAAGTTCTTATTTAAACTTGGGCCTGATTGTTACATTAAAGAAAGGCTATTTTAATAAATTCTCAATATATTTAGGAGATAAACGTGTCCCTGCTGAATAAGATACAGGCCATTTCTGAAACTTACTATGTTGTTTACTATAATAGGCTGTTGAACGGAAGAAGCAAAACAGTCTAATAAGCAGAATATGTGCATTAAGAGCGCTAACATCATCTGACTTGCTGCATACAGTAGTTTGGGTGGTGGCTCACTTCTGAGCAGATGCCTTAGGGCAGTGGTGGTGAACCTGTGGCAGGTGTGCTGCATCAAGCTGTTTGTATCTTTGAACGCTCTAAAATCACTGCCTTAGGGAAATCTAAGGTATCAGAAGGTAACTAGGTACAAAGAACCAGAGAATATTTTCTTTTATATTGAATGGGAAAATCATGGGGTTATTTGTTGATCTTTTCAACCAAAACTCCTAGAAGAATAATGCTTCATTCAATATATAAAGCATAAATTTCATTAGTGTGTATATATACACACTAATAGTGTGATCATAGACTCGTAGAGCTTCAAAAGAAAAAATTTTTTTGAAACAGGGTTTCACTTTGTAGTTCAGGCTGTCACTGAGTTCACTATGTAGCCCAGTCAAGTCTCAAACTCTCAACAATCCTCCTGCCTCTGCCTCCTAAGTGGTGGGATTACTGGTGTGAGCCACCACACCTGGCATTGTAGTGTGTGGTACTGATTGCTGGTGGGCATGAGTCACCATGGCTGGCATTGTGGTATGTGGTTACTGGGTGTGAACTCAGGACCTTGGGCCTGTAGGGCGGACTCTGGAATCACTGAGCTAAATTCCCAGCCCCCAAATAAATTGTTATGTATTTACATGTGTACACATTCTAGGAACTTGGTGCAATCCAATTCTTTGGTTTGACGCCTGAATTTAAATCCCTTTCTTTCTTTCTTTCTTTTTTTTTTTTTTTGTTTGAGACAGGGTCTTGCTTTTGTAGTTTAGGCTGGCCCAGAACTCACTATGTAGCCCAGACAAACATCGAACTCAGTAATCCTCCTGCCTCTGCCTCCGAGTGCTGGGATTACAGGCATGAGCCACCACGCCTGCACTGTGGTATGTGGTATTGATTGCTGGTGGGCATGAGTCACCAAGTATGTGGCTACCAGGATCAAACTCAGGACCTTGACGCTTGTGAGGCAGGCACCGGCACCACTAAGCTAAATCTCCGTCCCCTAAATCCCTTTCTTTTTGCACCTCTTAGTGTTATAGAAGCAAACTACAGATAATCTAATGAGATTTATACTCATTTAGTAAAGTAAGTGCTTTTAAGGTCAGATACATTAAATCTTTTGACTACTCGTAATTCTTTAACAAACATAACCATTTTCTCTTGTCATTCCTTAGACTGATTTCTTCAAGGTGGCCTGATGGGTTGGTAATAATAGAAAGAGGTGTTGTTTTCAAATAGGTTGGCTTTAAGAAGCTGTTTTTGAAGACGTGAGTGATGATGCTAAGTACCCATTTTTGCCTTCAAGGAGCAGTGATATATGCAGTAGTAGAGTCAGAGCAGATGCAGAAACTGATGCATTAAATATGTGTTAAGATAGAAGTATGTATAAAGTATGACATTTAAAATTATTTGTTTTTTCATTTGCTAGTTATATGACCATGACTTAGTTAACCCATCTCTCTAAGGCTCCGGGCCTTTTAAGTACGCAGGAGAGCAACCTGTAAGTAATCAAAATTAAAAAGAAATCAGAAAGCAGAAGGAAAACTCTATAGCAGCCTCTTCAAAAAATGAAAAGCCAGCCGATTCATAAATTTCAATTTTTTGTTCATATCTATAGTTAATACCTATAATCCCAGTTACTCAGGGTGTGAGGTAGGACTGCAAGTTCAAGGTCAGTGTGGGCAATTCAGTGAGGCGATGTCTTGGAAGCACTAGGGACTTCTGTGGTAGAGTACTTGTTTCACACGTGTTGAGCCCTTGGGTTCAAATCCACAGTCCTCTTCCCCCCCAAAAGATAAACCCAAAACATAGGCAAATAAGCAAAAAGTGATCATAATTGGGTGATACTGATAGGTCAGTAAGAATTGAAAGTCTTTTAAAGGTTCAAGAAATTATTCCTGAGGGAAGCAATTTCAAAGGAATGGTATGTAGCCAGAAGCTAGGATGTAATGAGTTAAGGAGTGGAGTGGATAGAGAGTATATTTTAGATTATGAGGTAGGTATTTTTAATGTTTGGTTTTTAATTTTTAAAAAAATTATTTTATTTTTTTCCCTTATTACTAGGGATAGATCTCAGGATCTTGCTCTTGCCAGGCAGGCGCAGCACTACTGAGTTATATCCTCAGCCCCTTAAAGTTTGGTTTTAAAGGGAAAGGGATGAAAGCTTTTAGGATAAAGAAATACAGCAACTGGAGTCAAGGAAGAGTTTTTTTCAAGATGGAAGAAACACTAACATGTTTATTGCCCAAGGAAAAAAAAAGTCTCCTTAGGGAGAGGTTGAAGATAAAAAAGATAATTGATGAAACTGATTGGTAGTAATGCAGGAAGGTAAGAATATACTGTACATTAATACACTATGACAAGACTGGTTATTTTTTTTTGTTTGTTTGTTTGTTTTTGCTTTTTGAGACAGGGTCTTGCTTTGTAGTTCAGGCTGGCCCTGACCTCACTATGGTGCCCAGGCAAGCCACCGCGAACTCAGCAATCCTCCTGTCTCTGCCTCCCTAGTGCTGGGATTACAGGCGTGAGCCACCACGTCCGGCATTGTGGTATGCGGTGTTGATTGTTGGTGGGCGTGTCTCCACACCCAGCATTATATGTGGTTACTGGGGATCAAACTCAGAACCTTGCGCTTGCGAGGCAGGCGCCAGAACCGCTGAGCTAACCCTCCAGCCCACAAGACTGGTTTAAGAGGCAGTTTATAAGTGTGTCAAATGGTATGCCATGACATAAATGGTACTAATCTTTCTATTTTTACATTTTTTTCTGTTAGTATAAATTTGTAGTCCATAATGATTATATTTATTGTGGAGAGTTTGTACATGTATATAATAAATTTTTATTGCCCTTTTTCTCTCCTACCCCACTCTGCTCCAAGTCTTGTTCTTCTTCCCATTTGAAAAAGCTTTATTTCCATTTTGTCTCTTCTTTTTTTTTTGCTTTTTTGAGACAGGGTCTCACTTTGTAGTTCAGGCTGGCCCTGAGCTCACTATGGTGCCCATGCAAGCCGCCGCGAACTCAGCAATCCTCCTGTCTCTGCCTCCCGAGTGCTGGGATTACAGGCGTGAGCCACCACCTCTGGCATTGTGGTATGCGATGTTGATTGTTGGTGGGCGTGTCTTCACGCCCAGCATTATATGTAGTTACTGGGGATTGAACTCAGGACCTTGCGCTTGCAAGGCAGGCGCCGGAACCACTGAGCTAACCCTCTGGCCCTGTCTCTTCTTTTTGATTCCATTTCCTTTCCTTTCCCCTCCATTTTTTGTTCCACTTCTTGTTTGAAAAAGATCTCCCTTCTTCCCATCATCTATCCTTTATTTTGCTCTGTATTTGTAGATATATATTTTAAAATAATTTTATTGGTACATTCCAGATATACATAATGATAACATTCATCATAGGAAATTTGTATCCTGTACATTATATATCTTTTTTTTGAGTCAGGGTCTCACTTTATAGTTCAGGCTGGCTCTGAGCTCACTATGTAGTCCAGGCAAGCCTTGAACTCAGCAATCCTCCTGTCTCTGCCTCCCGAGTGCTGGGATTACAGGCATGAGCCACCACGCCCGGCACTGTGGTATGTGGTATTGATTGCTGGTGGGCGTGAGTCTCCATGCCCAGCATTGTATGTGGTTACTGGGATGGAACTCAGGGCTTTGGGCTTGCAAGGCAGGCGCCGGAACCACTGAGCTAACCTTTTGGCCCATACATTATATATCTTGATTCTTCTCTTTTTCTCCATTCCTTCCCCTCCAACCACTTTTCCTCTCATTTATAAAAGCTTTGTTTCCCTTTTTTTCCTTTCTATTCTCTTTTCTTTTCCCATCTTTCTTTTCCCCTACATCTCCCATGTTCCTCTTCCCATTTGAACATTTCCTTTCCATTTCCCAACATCCATTATAGATTTTAGTCCTTGTTTACCCTTTTGGTTTTTCATACAAGACAAATGATGTAATGTTTAAACACCCATGTCCCATATATTTCTCTTAAGAGTATGGTCTCAAGGTGCATCCATTTATATAGAAATGTCTCAAGTTTATCCTCCTTATGCTGGGCCTGGTGGCTCATGCCAGTAATGCCAGCACTTGGGAAGCAGAGACAGGAGGATTGCTGTGAATATGAGATTAGCCTGGGCTACATAGTAAGTTCAGGGCCAGCCTGAAATACAAAGCAAGACTCTTTCTCAAAAAACTAAAAAACAAAACAACAAGTTTATCCTTCTTTATGGCAGAGCAGTACTCCATTCTGTTAACAAAACCCCACATTTTTATCAAGTCATCTATTAATGGGCATTGCCAAGATTTAGCTATTATAATTGTGCTATAAACAAAGGTGTGCATATATTACTGTGGTATGATGCTTTAATTCTTTTGGGAAGATATTAAGGAGAATAGTTCAAATGGAACCTCTTATTTTAGTTTTTTGTGGAATCTCCATAATGATTTACTGATGTCTTAAAGGAGTCTATATTCTTTTTTTTTGAGATAGGGTCTTGCTTTGTAGTTCAGGCTGGCCCTGAGCTCACTATGTATATTCCTGTCTCTGCCTCCCGCGTGCTGGGATTACAGGCATGAGCCACCACGCCCGACACTGTGGTATGTGGTATTGATTGCTGGGTGGGTGTGAGTCGCCATGCCCAACATTCTATGTGGTCACCGGGATCGAACTCAGGACCTTGCGCTTGTGAGGCAGGCGCTGGAACCACTGAGCTAAATCTCCGGCCCAGGAGTCTATATTCTTTAAACTGGAAAGGTGGCCGGAGTTTCAAATGTACTATCATGTAATTAATGAATAATGTAGCCTTATATTGTTAAGTTTCAGGCCTGAGTAGACAGTGTTGAATATCTTTCTGGTTAAATGACAGTACTTAGAGAGCTTGGGATGTGGCTCAGTGGTGCTGGGCCTGCGTGGCAAGCTTATGATTCTGAGTTGGTTCTTTGGTACTGAAGGAAAAAAAAGTACTTGGAGCAGGAATTGGAGAAACTTTGTAATTATGTGACTTACCATTTCACATGAGGTCTCGAGTTTTATATTTAAATACATAAGCTCTTAACTGTGGTTTTAAATTGTATTAACTGGAAGTGGCTTCTTGACAAAAGGTTGGTTTATTTTATTAAGAAACGAGAATGAGGGCCGGAGATTTAGCTCAGTGGTTCCAGCGCCTGCCTTGCAAGCGCAAGGTCCTGAGTTTGATCGCAGTGACCACATATAATGCTGGGTGTGGAGACTCACACCCACCAGCAATCAATACCATATACCACAGTGTCAGGTGTGGTGGCTCACGCCTGTAATCCCAGCACGCAGGAGGCAGAGACAGGATTGCTGAGTTCGAGGCTTGCCTGGGCTACATAGTGAGCGGAGGGCCAGCCTGAACTACAAAAGGAGACCCTGTCAAAAAAAAAAAAAACCCACGAAAATGAGGGCTAGGGATTTAGTTCAAGTGGTACTGTGCCTTCCTTGCAACCACAAGGGCCAGAGTTCGATCCCCAGTACCAGAAGAAAACAAACAAAAATGAGTAGATGGTTACTTTACTATAAAGAAAACACTCTATTCCTAATTCTTGGAAATAATTCAAAATCTGTTCCAGTCTTCATTGTCGGTAAAGGAGCAGTGAGAGAATGAAACCAAATCATGGAAGACAGATTGAATAAGCTAGAAAAGTTTTCTGAGAGAAAGATTGACGTTTTAGAATCATGTCCTTTTCATGTATTTATACAAATATATATAAATATAGTGCTTAAGATTACATGATCTGAGGGCCGGAGATTTAGCTCAGTGGTTCCGGCATCTGCCTCACAGCACAAGGTCCTGAGTTCGATCCCGGCAACCGCATACAACAATGCTGGGCATGGTGACTCACGCCCACCAGCATTCAAAACCACATACCACAGTTCAGGGCGTGGTGGCTCACGCCTGTAATCCCAGCACTCGGGAGGCAGAGGCAGGAGGATTGCTGAGTTAGAGGCTTGCCTGGGCTACATAGTGAGCTCAGGGTTGCCTGAACTACAAAAGCGAGACCCTGTCTCCCCCCCCTAAAAAAAAAGATTATATGATTCGAGGGCCGGGGATGTAGTTCAGTGATGCTGCTGCCTGCCTGGCAAGCCTAAGGTCCTGAGTTCTATTCCTAGTTCCACTAAAAAAAAAAAAAAAAGGAGTTTGAAGATTATATGATTCGAGAGAAAAGAGTGACAATTTTAAATAATTGTGAAATAAGCCCCCTAATTGTGCTTTGTTGACCTAAAATGATCTAGCACCATCTTTTCAGGACTACAAATAATTCAAAAGCAGAACTAGAGTCACTGATTATTGTTTATGTATGAGAAAATGAGGTTTGAAGGGTGTATTACCAGTATATATATTTTATGGTGTGGCTCCTGGATAATTTGCTTGTATAGTCTCATACCTATGGACATTTGTATTATTTTCAGATTTTATTTATCACAAATACTGCTGCAATGGAAATTAATTGATACTTGCTCATGTGTGTAAATATTTCTATGATACACCTAGAAATGAAGTTACTGGGGTAAAAGGTATTGAGAGCTTACATTTTTAAAAGTCAATAGTGCCCTGTTTTCCATAAAGGTGCCATACCATTTGAGATTCAGCATTGTTGGAGAATTCTTTGTCTCCTTCTAGCTTTAATTTTTTTTTTCAGTACCAACGTCAAATTCATGATTCTGTGCTTGCAAGGCAGGCAGAGGTGCCACTGAGCTAAAATTCCGGCCCTCTAGCATTAGTTATTAATAATTTTTATTTGGGTGATTTGCTGGGTGGAAAATATTTCATCGTGTTGATTATCTTTGGGTTCTGGTGAGATTGATCATTATTTCATAGAATAGACATCTTGTATTTCTTTCTTCAATTGTTTCATTTTTTTGTTTATTTTTTATTTTTTCTGAAACAGGGTCTCGGTTTGTAGTTCAGGTTGACCCTGAGCTCACTATGTAGCCCAGGCAAGCCTTGAACTCAGCAATCCTCATTCTTCTGCCTCCTGAGTGCTGGGATTATAGGCATGAGCCACCAGGTGTGGGTTCTGATTGCTGGTAGGTGTAAGTCACACCAGACCTGGCATTGTGGTATGTGGTTACAGGGGATCGAACTCAGGACCTTCTGCTTGCAAGGCAGAAGCTGGAACCACTGAGCTAAATAAATCCCTGGCCCTAGTTTCTGTTTTTTGAGACAGGCTTGTGCTTAGGTAGTTGGGTTGGCTTTGAACTCACTTTGTACCTAATTTGCAATCCTTTTGCCTTATCCTAGTGCTTTGAATTTTTTTCTTGGTCTTAATGATTGGACTACCTTTCTGTTGTGTTAGTCTTTTTTTCCCAGTATTGTTTGCTGTTTGATTTAGTTTATGATATTTTATAAGCTTCTTAAATTAACATGCGGTAGTCTTCTTATCCATAGTTTTGCGTTTTGAGGTTTCAGTTACCCTTAGTCAACTGAGGTCTGAAAATATAACTAGAATACTACAGTTAAAAGTTGGGTGTGGTGGTGTGCACTCTGGAGGCTGAGGCAGGAGGAGTGCCATGAGTTTGAGGCTGGCCTGAGCTACACAGCAAGACCCTATCTCAAAAAAGAATATTGAAGATTA
>PVIC010049134.1:0-13177 GCA_004025085.1 Thryonomys swinderianus
AAAGGGAGCAGCAGAACAGGATTCCAGGTGGGAGCGTGGGAAGCGTGGACGAGTGGGATACAGCTGAGAAGACAGCATGTGGCTCCAGTGGCCAGAGGTGAGGCCGGAAGAGAGGCTGCAACCTTCTGTAAAGCCAAGAGGGCCCAGTGGAGGAGACAGACAGATGGAGAGACAGACTCTTATTCTCATGTTTCTGGGAAGATTGGGTTTGAGAAAGTTGACTGCGGGATAGAAATAGATGAATCCTAAAATGACCAGCCAGTGGACACCTCTCTGTTATTCCGATGCTCCCAGCACAGTGGGTTAATGATCCAATCCAGAAAAGACTGGCCTTTTTCTTTTCTTTCTTTCTTTTTATTTATTTTTTTTTCAATTTACTAAGATTCTGCTTCTGTCGCATACATAACCACCTCTGTACCCAGAAGTGCTGAGGGCCTCTTTTCTGAAATCTCCCTCATTAACACCAGTGAGGTTAATTTTAAGAAACTGAGTTAAGGTATCCTGACGTCTCAGGGAGATGTAAATGACTTAATTATCACATGTGTGCCCTTGTCATGTTTCTGAGATCGGATCCTGCTGCGAAGAGAATGTATTGCTCCTTCCGTGGCTCATTGGCATTGCAGAGGAATGAAGGGAGAGGGCAGTAGAAGAGATGAACAGAAGGGGAAGAAGAGAGTTTAATATAATTACGTCGCCTAAGAGATGATGAAAGAAAGAGACAGCCGGGAACTCCGGGGCATGTGGGCCCTAGAGAAGAATCAGAAGAGGCCCTAAAGGCAAGGCTGAGAGTACGGTTCAAAGAACCATGAAATGTGCCTTTTGATCCTCATTTGAGAACTTGTTATCTTTATCTTTTCGACCATGGGAAAATCATTTCAATCTCTGAACTTGTTCCTATAGAGCTATAACACAGAATTAGAGAACCTGGAATTCCTTCATGTTCTAAAATTCTAATGTCTAGAGATAACACAGTTTGGTTCAAAGTCGCCCCTAATGTGTGTACTCTATTCTTTGTCCTTTTTTCCCCGAAAAAAAAAAAAAAAAAGCTTCCTTCAATAAAGTCTTCCACCTGAAAAGAATAGTAATATCTAAAAATTCCAGTTTGTTTAATGAATAACTCAGTGATACGCGTATATACAATTGAATTTGCTTTTGAAAGGAAATGTTAAAATGTTCTGTACTAAAGAATTTGTCTTTGTTTTGGGTTGTGGGTGGGAGGTTTTTTTTTTTTTTTTTTTTTTAAATTGTAGGAGTATTTTTCTTTTTCAGGGGCCTCCCTGGGTTCATGTCTGATTTCATCTTCATGCCTGGCTGAGCGCAGCCTTGATGTTTTCATGATGAGAACTGCTTCTCCAGGAAAGATCAGCCACCAGAATGGAGATGGGGCACAGAACCAAGTCATATCAGCCTGACCTTGACCTTCTGGGGAAGAGACAGGGGCAGAGACAGAGTTTAAGTATGTGGTCAACGATTCAGTCCATCATGCCTATGCACACAAACTCCGAATACCAGGGCACAGGTGAACTTTGGGGGTTGTGATCTAGTGATCTTGGGAAAGCCCTGGGCCCTGAGAACACAGCACTTTACCTTTGGGGACCATCTTAGTACTTGCTCTCTGTGCCTCTACTTTTAGTTGGTTCAGCTTTGTGTACTTTTGCTATAAGAAAAGTACACTCACATGTGCAGTGCTGTTGTACGTTCTGTGAGTCAGTCTAATGACATCAAATCTGACAGGACAGCGTGAACCCCTGGGGGGGGAGTCATCGGGAGGGAAGGTGGCTGCGGCATCGGCACTTAGTCGTCGCTTTCAGCTTCCTTCCCTGCATGTCCTCCTCCAATATCAACGGCCTCGAACAACAAAATTACATGTTTAAAAATTCAAAGTTTTAAAAAAAATTACAAGTTTAAAGATTACAAGTTTTAAAGACCTTGATTGGTTTCATTTGTGATTCTAGAATTTGACAATGTATAATCCTACAAAATAGGTTTCATATTCCAATTGGCTGAGGAGAGAGTTTGTCCTTATAGGTAGAGAAAGGCTGAAATGAAAACAGAATCAGAGAATAAAAAACAGACCGTTTGTTTCCAAGATATTTTCCTCGTAAGGCCCCAGGAAGGGTGACAGAAGAATATAATAATAATTGAATGTTTAAATTACTTTTGTGTAAGGATTAAACAGAGAGAATTTCACTATATCCTGATTGAAACTGGCCTGTTTGGGAAATGGATCTCCTTTTCTCTCTTTTGATTTCTAAACCTGGCAAGGATTGCTAATCGCCTCTCACATTTGCAGAGGTGTCTTTATGTGAAAGTTGGCTCCAATACCACAGTGGCAGCACTGGTACCATCTGAGCTCACAGGGTGGGCCCTGCCCATGCCCTGCCTGTGCCCTGCCCGTGCCCTCGGCCACTGCCTCTAGGGTTCTCTACCAAAGACAAAGCAAGAGATGGAAAGAAGCAACTCTCAACCATGAACTTCCCAACCTTGGAAAACAGAATTAGTGTGTACAGGATTTTAAAGGAGGTGCTTTTTGTTTAACTACCCAGAATGGGGAATTCCTAAAGCCCAGATTTTATAAGGTCCTGAAGCATCTCCAGTACACCCAAAAAGGTGAGAGGAAGGAAGGAAAGGGAAAGCGGTCTTCAGTGAGTCGCGTACAAACTTTTACCCTTTACAACAGTAGAGGTGTTTTTCTCTCCCACAGTCCAGAGAGAAAACCAAGGGACCAGGTTCCCCAGCAACTTCTTTGTCTTCCTCTGCATCTCTGTTACGTTGCTCTTTCACCCCATTCTACCTCCTGACTCTTCCCTCCCTTCTCCCTCTCGGCAGTGCTACCGCTTCCGCTCCTTTTAGATTTTTTCCAGCTCTCAGTTCAAGGCCTTCAGTTCAACTTACCACTGCCAGACTTAGTGACCTTTGTGGAAACTTTCTTAATTCACGTCAGAGATCCTAAAATACGAAGGTCTAGCTTTCTCAACTTTGATATGCCCCTAATTTTAACAAAGAGTTTTGATTTTTTTTTTTTTTTTTTTAGCATTCTTGCTACACTCTCCACTGGGAGAAAATGCATTACGGTTCTTATCAGCAGCACTGTAAGAATCACACAAAAGGCAACCGTGTGCTTGGGGCGTATTGAATTGCAAACAGCTTCCTCAGAAATCACTGCCCTCCCCATGCAAGTCAGATGCTTACCTCATGCTATTTCCTTGGAGGGTGCCAAAGAAGCGACAGATTAAGATGCCCCTTTATGGTGTAGCAGAGCTTGTCTGTCTTTGTGCTCGAACCAGAACATTTTGACATATTGACTGGAAAAGCACAAAATGTGTCTCAAGCTATGGAATTCACCATTTGTTATGAGTAGAATTTACACCAAATCTTTCTCCAAGGCATTTGGAGCAGCTGGAAGCCACAATAATGTTTCTGTATTTTCCTCCACCACCTTCTGAATGGTTCCACACCCCTCCCAACAATTTCCATAATCCTTAGCTATGCATATTTTAAAAACACAGTGCTGATCACAGCATGAATTAAAAAACAATTCATATATTTTTCAGTGCATTTTATAATCTAATATCATGTTGTACCACCAGTTGTACACATGCATGAAGCAGTATTTCCTTGTTGCACATGGCACACTGAATGAGGACTGGTCATCCAGCAAGCTGGATTGTATAATGCCAGGTCTGAGCTTGGCATGCCCTGTGCATCACCATCGCCCTTAAGAAAAACGCACCTCTGGGCCGGAGGGTTAGCTCAGTGGTTCTGGCGCCTGCCCCACAAGCTCAAGGTCCTGAGTTCGATCCCCGGTAACCACATACAATGCTGGGTGTGGTGACGCACGCCCACCAGCAATCAATACCACATACCACAGTGCCGGGCGTGGTGGCTCATGCCTGTAATCCCAGCACTCGGGAGGCAGAGACAGGAGGATTGCTGAGTTCGAGGCTTGCCTGGGCTACATAGTGAGCTCAGAGCCAGCCTGAACTACGTAAAGCGAGACCCTGTCTCAAAAAAAAAAAAAAGAAAAGAAAAAAGAAAAAGAAAAGAAAAACGTACCTCTGTCCCATGGCTTCCCAGCTTGGTGCTGAACACAGTCCGTGACGCACAACTTGTGCTGGAGACTGGAAAATCCCTCCTCCTGTGCAGGCCGAAGGAAGCACGTGCGCTTCTTACAAGTTTATCCTGCCCTCCTTTCTTTTCTCCTATCCTCTTCTCACCACTGTGTTCTTCCATGTTTTTTTTTTTCCCTTTTCTCCCCTACCATTCTTTCCCTTAATATTTTCCTCTCTGTATCATTTTTCTTTTTTATATTCCTCTGGTGATGCCTATGAAATTCCATTAGATCAAGGTTTGCCTATGTTAATGCCTACTTAGTTAACTAGGATCCTGTATTTTTCATGGGTAAATCATACTCATTTAAGATGATGCCATAATATCAAGGAGTAAAAGTGCTGTCATCACCATCGCCATGTTTGTCATCTCAGGCACAGTCATCACCATCATTATATGTATTGCTTCCATTCCATACCAAGCAGTATATTTAATTTTGGAGTGACCTTGTTAGTTCGTTCATCTGTAAGATGAAGATCATAGTAGCACCTTCTCCATAGGCTTTTTTAAGGACTAAAACTGAATGATAGGATGGAGAAATAATTCTTGAATACATACTTTCCCAAAGAAGCTGTATACATAGGTTTAGGTATATGAAAAAGTAGAGCATTGATACTCATCAGGGAAATGTGCATGAGAAAAAGAGTGGACTCTTGCCTGGGACATGTTATGGTGGCTACTGTGAAAAGACAAGAGAAGAAGCAACAGTGGTGAGGATTTGGAGAAAAAAGGAAATCCTGTATTCTGTTGGTTGGAATGCAAAATGGTGTTGTCACCAGGGGAAGCGCAGAACTTTCTAAGACATTTTAAAATAAACTACATTTGATCCAATAATGCCATTTCTGGATAAATATTCAAAGGAAGTGAAATATATACTTTGAAGGCATATACAGCCATATTTATTGAAGTATTGACTTCACAATAATCAAGCAAAAAACCCTTGTCCTTTAAAGTAAATTGATAAAATGTGGTATATACCAGCATGTATAAGATGGAATATTATTCAGCCTTCAAAAAGGAAGAGATCCTGCTGTTTGAAACAATGTGATTGAAAACATAGGATATTCTAACAGAAATAAAACAGCAACATGAAGAACAATAGTGTGTGCATTTCTATGTGAAATTTGAAAAAGCCAAACTCCAAACAGTGATTATTAGGAGATGAAGTGATTGTACAGCAAAATGGGGAAATATACTTCAAAAATATACATTTGATACCAGAGAAAAGATAGGGTATTTAAATATCTGTGATCTATTTATTTCACTTAACCTGTAGATGTAAAAGAGTTCTAGAATGTATGATAGATTTTGTGAAATAAGAAATATTCAAAGGGAATGTGGTAGGGGAAAGTAATGAGGGGAAAGAATACATATGATTTGGAAAGAAAAAGAAAGCACATGTGGAGTGGGTAGGTATATGGGTAAAAATTAGAATTAACTCATGTCAAATACTGGTACAAAATCCCCAGGGTTGAGTGTGATTGTGAGCTGCATGTAAAATGTACCAATAAGGAATTCAATTAAAAAATATACATTTGAAAGATAAGATGAATACATTTGGGGGCTCTAATGTAGAGTATTGTGGTTTCAGTCAATAACATTGTGTGGTATACTTCATAATCATAGAAGGAAAAGAAAATTATAAACAAAGTCAAATTATAAACAAAGAATGAATGGAATAATAAAAGCAGACATTACAAACAATAAAAACTAAACTAATGAATCTAAAAACTAGTATTTTTTGTTTGTTTGTTTGTTTGTTTTTTGAGACAGGGTCTCGCTTTGTAGTTCAGGCTGGCTCTGAGCTCACTATGTAGTCCAGGCAAGCCTCAAACTCAGCAATCCTCCTGTCTCTGCCTCCCGAGTGCTGGGATTACAGGCGTGAGCCACCACGCCCGGCACTGTGGTATGTGGTATTGATTGCTGGTGGGCGTGAGTCATCACACCCAGCATTGTATGTGGTTACTGGGGATCAAACTCAGGACCTTGCACTTGCAAGGCAGGAGCTGGAACCACTGAGCTAACCCTCCAGCCCTAAAAACTAGTATTTTAAGAAATTAAATAAAATAGATAGGACTTGAGCCAGAGTGGTGCAGACAAAAGGAAAGTATGTAGAAATTACCAAAATAAAGAATAAGAGAGAGGACATAATTGTATCTTGTAGGGATATTAACAAAACAATAGTAATTGATTATCATCTGATGCCAATAAGTTTAAAAGCTTAGCTGAATAAATTCATACGAATAACCAGCTGATAAAACTTATTTCAATAGCAGGTCATTTATTTGAATTTGTAGTTAAGTGTGTATGTACTAACTCACATAAGGAGGGTAAATTTAATGTTCTGTAAACTCGTACTAATATGAAAATCTTCCTGCAAAGAGTCAACTGCAAGCCCAGATAGCAGCATACGTACATTTTATGAATCATTTGAAGCAGCATTATAACACCTATTTTTAATAAACTCTTTCAGAAAATAGTAGATTACAGAATACCTTGTGATTTATGAGCTCGATGTACCAAAACCAGACCAAAATTTGATGAGAAAATAAACTATAAAATAGGCCACTAAAAACTACTACTACAAAGGGAAACTTGGTGTAATTTAGTCCTCACGTGAATGTTAATTCAAAATTCTTTAAGAAATTATTTGCAAATCAAAGTTAGAAATCTATTAAAAGAATAATGCAGTGTGAAGAAAGACATTTGTCACTAGAATTTAAAGCTAATTTGTCATTTGAAAATCAATCATTTTAATTCACTTTCAAAACAGTGAAGTAGAAAATCTATTATCCCTATAGATGCAATGACAGCTTTTAAAAGGCTGTATCTATTTAAAATAAAAAATTTTCAACAATCTAAAAATAGAAGGATTTTTTTTTTTTTTCCTTTTGAGACAGGGTCTCGCTTTGTAGTTCAGGCTGGCTCTGAGCTCACTATGGAGCCCAGGCAAGCCTCAAACTCAGCAATCCTCCTGTCTCTGCCTCCCGAGTGCTGGGATGACAGGCGTGAGCCACCATGCCCGGCACTGTGGTATGTGGTATTGATGTCTGGTGGGCGTGAGTCTCCACGCCCAGCACTGTATGTGGTTACCGGGGATCGAACGCAGGACCCTGGGTTTGCGAGGCAGGTGCCGGAACCACTGAGCTGACCCTCCGGGCCTAGAAGGAAATTTATTTAATGTGATTAAAAGCACCTACATAAGCCTTTAACTGACAAAATAGAACTTTTCCCATAATGTTAAAAATAAAAGGATATCTGACCTTACCCACTTCCTTGTACATCGTTAAAGAAACCTTAAGCAGTAATATGAGGCATAATAAGTTAAAAGGTAAATAGGTTTAAAAAAACACAAAATTTCATTTTGCCAAGAATCATGAATAGCTATCAATATAATACTAAGGAATCTATAAATATTTCATAAATATTATAAAAAGTTTAGAAAGGTCAGGTCTAACGTGAATATCAATAGTCGAATTCTAAAATTGCATAACTTGTCATAACATAAAATATAAACATGAATCATCTGAAGAAGGGTCTAATCTATTTTCCAGTATTTTATGCTGAGAACTGGTAAGCACTGATGAGATACATTTAAAATGGTCTAAAAAATGTTGAGATATACTGTGTTCTGATCTAAACTGGTGTCAGTTCTTTACACGTTAGTACAGAGGTTCCAAGGAGTGAATCCTGACAAAGGAGGTTTTTTTGTAGCTATCAGGAAGGTCATTCTAAAATTTGTATGGAAAAGTAATGGCCCTAGACGAGTCAATTTTGATATAAAACAATTTTGATGTAAAAGAACAAATACAGAAACTCACAAAATTTTATTTCAAAATATATCATAAGTGCCGGGCATGGTGGCTCATGCCTGTAATCCCAGCACTTGGGAGGCAGAGACAGGAGGATTGCTGAGTTCAAGGCTTGCCTGGGCTACATAGTGAGCTCAGAGCCAGCCCAAACTACAAAGCAAGGCCCTGTCTCAAAAAAAAAAAAAAAAAAAAAAAAAATATATATATATATATATATATATATATATATATATATGGCTTCAATGTCAAGATGTTGTGGTTTGAGTGATAGGATGGATGCTATGTTTGATGGGACAAAGTAGAAATTTGAAATTTGTCTGACATATCCATGGTCACTTAATTCATAATCAATGTGCCATGGTAATTCTGCAGAGAAAATAAACGCTTTTCAACAAGTCATGCCAAGACAACAGAATAAAAAATAACAAAATAAGCTTTGTTGTTTCTCTTCCCACACACTCTATACAAATATTAAGTTAAAATGGATAATCGTACACCTAACTATGGAACTCATAAGATTTTAGAAGAAAATATAGGAGAAAACGTCCTTGGGGTAAGAAATACTCTTTGGTTTACCAGTACATGTTTGTGTATACAATGCTGACATTCTTTATGTTTGGTATACAAAAGCTCAAACTATACATGTAAATCTTAATCATTTGTATTTCATAACAAATAAAGTTTTTGGCTGGTAGGTGTGGTATTTCACACCTATAATCCCCGGACTCAGGAAGATGTAGCTGGATACTAGCATGAGTTCAAGGCCAGCTTGCACTACACAGTGAGATCATGGCAAGCCTAGAATCTATAGCAAAACACTGTCTCAAAATAAAAAAATTAAATAAAGTTTTATGTTATCTCTTACAACACAATAATAATATGCCATTAAAGTGAACATATTTTTTAAAAGGGACTTTTAAGGCACATGTGCAAACACACACGTACACACAGATTTTAAGTAAGCCTATGAGAGGATGTTCTGCATCATTAATCATTAGGAAAATTCAAATTTAAACCACAATGACCTATCACCACACATCCACTAGAGTAGCTAAAATTACAAAATAAGCATTGCCTGGGAATGCAGCAGTGCACATACTGCCCCCACAAGTTTTATTTGGCAAACTTATTGTGCCTAGGTAATTTGAGATGGAAAATATACTCTTTCAACAAATGGTAGTCATGCACTTATAATTTGTTCATTTTTAGTGTGTGCTTTTGTTTGCTATGAAAAGTGGGAAGTGTTATCCCACTTCAAGAAACAGTTGGGCAGCACAGTACCAAGTCAAACATGTCCCCAGTGTAGGAACCAATCTCTTACTCTATGGAATTTTCACTAGAAGGTTAGCAATGTGTCACTGTAGAGAGACCTATGTGTGGATGTTCATCCTAGTTGTATTCACAATCACCAAAAATGAAGCAGTTCAAATTGGAACAAATGGTGAGTTGGTCCATAAATAGTGGTAGATTTAGACAGCATTATTATGTAACAAAAAGAACAAACTAATGGGACATCACCACGTGATAAAATCAGCATTAAGCAAATAAAAGTGTTTCTGCACATGTGACATTCAGAGAACAAAGCTACAGCAACAAAATCTAATCAGTGGTTCGTAGTGGTGGAATCTACCTCAGTACAAAGAATCATGAGAACAAATTTTAGAATAACTGAAATATACAAATTAATTTCATGTGTATACACACTATACATTTGTCAAATCCAAAAAACCATATAAAGTAGATCATTTTTGTTGTACACAAATTATACTACAATTAAAAATGATAAGCAAGCTGGGCATGATGGCTCATGCCTATAATCCCAGCACTTGGAAGGCAGAGACAGGAGGACTGCTGAGTTCAAGGTTTGTCTGGACTGCATAGTGAGCTCAGGGCCAGCCTGAACTACAAAGTGAGACCCTGTCTCAAAAAAAAAAAAAAAAGAGAATTTGGCCAGATGTAACAATGTATGGAATGTTGAATGAGAGAGTCCTGATTAGACTTTAAATAAATATAAAGTATATAATAAATCACAGTATAATGTAGATTATAAATCATAGCATTACTTGTTTTGTTAAGGTATTCTGTTCAAATAACTGTCCAACTTTTGTGTGTACTTTTTCTAAAATTTCCTAGAGCTATTGTAGTTGGAAACATAAAAGTAGAAGAGACTATCAGAATGTCCCTGTTTTTTTTTTTTTTCTTTATAGTTCAGGCTGGCCCTGAGCTCACTATGGTGCCCAGGCAAGCTGCCGCAAACTCAGCAATCCTCCTGTCCCTGCCTCCTGAGTGCTGGGATTACAGGCGTGAGCCACTAAGAGTGCTGAGATTACAGGCGTGAGCCACCACATCGGGCACGGTGGTATGCGATGTTGATTATTGGTGGGCGTGTCTCCACGCCCAGCATTATATGTGGTTACCGGGGATGAAACTCAGGACCTTGCGCTTGCGAGGCAGGCTCTGAAACCACTGAGCTAAATGTCCCTGTTTTTATTATTTCTCCTTTCTTGCCACCGCTTAACTTACCTCCACTTTTAAAAGAGGCACTTGCAGGCCAAGCTTTTATAAATCTGGTTTCAAATCATGATAGTAAAGTATCACTTTAGCCACTTTTCTCTTGTTTTGAATTTAAATATTGTTTGTAACTTTATAAAGGAAATATACTAACAAAATTTTTCAAAAACAACCCAGCTGAACATAAACAACTACTAAAATATTGTGTATTTTTAAAGGTAATTTTGTTATGAATCAAAAATCTGACTGTAACATTAATTTAATCTGATATGAATCAATTATTGATGGTTTAAAATTGTCAATGTATCTGTTTTAATATTTAAGTCTTGTATCCATTGTGAGTTTAGTTTTGTGCATGGTGAAAGAGATAGGTCTAACTTTAGCTTTTGGCAGGTTAAAGCCCAGTTTTTCCAGCAACATTTGTTAAAGAGGCTGTCTTTCTTCTATTGGAAATGTTTGCCTCCTTTGTCAAAGATAAGGTGGCTTAGTGTATCTGGAGTTGTTTCTGGGTCTTCTAATCTATTCCACTGGTCCTCGGGTCTGTTACTTTGCCAGTACCATGCAGTTTTTATCACAGTGGCTTTATAGTACAGTTTTAAATTGGGGATTGTAATACCCCTGCCATGTCATGGTTGCTTAGAATTGCTTTTGCTATTCTAGGTTTCTTGAGTTTCCAGATGAATTTTTGTATAAACTAGGACTAGGAGTCCCATTTGACCCTGCTATCCCCCTGCTAGCAATATACCCAAAAGAGTTTTAAAAATCACATTGGAAAGACAGATGTACACCCTTGTTCATAGCAGCTCAGTTCATGATAGCTCAATCTTGAAAACAACCCAAATGCCCATCAACTAGAGAGTGGATAAAAAAGATGTGTTTTTTAAATAAAATGGAATATTACTCTGCCATAAAGAATGACAAGATCGATGCATTTAGGTGCAAATGGAGACACCTGGAGGATATACTAATAAATGAAATAAATAGATCACAGATAGGCAAATTCTGGATCTTCTCTTTGACATGAACACCTGTAGATGCAAATGAGCTCTAGAAAGTATGACAGCTTTTATAGAATGGCAAATTTCCATAGGAAATTTGGTGTGGGAATGTAATGAGGGGAAGGAATAAATATGATTCAGAAAGAAAATACAAGAGTACGTATAAAGGGGGTGGGGAGTTGTGGCTGGGTAGGGCTATGGGTAAAAATGAGAACTAACTTGTGTCATATACTGGTACAAATTCCCCAATGTTATATGTGATTGTGAGATATATATAAATTGTACCAATAAAGAATTCAATTTAAAAAAGAAAAAAAATTGTCAATGTAGTGGTTACATGTATGCAATTTACTTAACACCCTTTGTCATGCTTTTGAATTTAATATTGTAAGAATTTTTAAAGGGAAAGCTATGTTTTTATAGCAAAGTTTGTATTTTAAGGAATAAATCCTGGACTTGCACAAATTACATAAGATTAAAACTGTATCTGAACTTGTTTTTTGAGTAAATTCTAATTATGAAAGTATATTTTGCTGTCACTCTGAAGACAATGTTTTGTTGTTTTGGTTGCAGTTATAGACAAAATCACTTTTGATTGATTTTTGATCAATTTGACAAACTAATTTTCCAGTTAATTTTCATTCTTTACAAAAAATAAAGGAAAAAATCTGAAAACAATAAAAATATAAAGAACAAGTTCTTAATTGTGCTTCACATAAGACCAGATTACATGGTTTTATTATTATTGTTTTTATTATTATTATTATTA
Organism: Thryonomys swinderianus; assembly: GCA_004025085.1. Taxonomy (NCBI): domain Eukaryota; kingdom Metazoa; phylum Chordata; class Mammalia; order Rodentia; family Thryonomyidae; genus Thryonomys; species Thryonomys swinderianus. Next base: position 12,201 of record PVIC010049134.1, read on the forward strand.
TTTTGTTTTTTGAGACAGAGTCTCATGTCATAGTTCAGGCTGACCCTGAACTCACTATGTAGCTCAGGCTAGACTCTGACTCATGGCAATCCTCCTGCTTCTGCCTCCTGAATGATGGAAGATCAGATTACCTTTACTTAAACATTTAAAAATTTATTTGCTGTAATATATTTTTATATTTACTATTATAAATTCTTTATGTTTAGTTCATTATATAGAAATGGTCAGAAAGATTTCTTTCTGAAAATGTGCTCTCATATTTCCCAATATATTTTAAAAAGTATAGAATTTAATAGAAATGCAATATTTACTAATTTTTTCATATAGCGTCATGTTTAGCAAATACTGAACAGAGCATCGCAGTTGTATTTTATTGTATTCTTTTGTGAAATATATTCAATTTTCCAGGAAATACCTGAGATTTAAAACAAAAAATGAATAGACTCACACTTATGTGAGATTTAGATATAATTTGGACACTAATTTGTCTCAGTTTAATATTTTCCAATGAATTTCTGTTATCGCCAAAAATAGTTCCATAAAATTATATTAAAAGCCCCCTTCATGGTATCTCTGTCTGTGTGATAGCACTGACTGCATTCCCTACTTCACATGGCTCTTGTGAAGATGCCATCAACAAACCTGCAGCGCCGTAGCTGGTGCACAGTGAGTACCCAGTACGTCACAGTGAGTGAGGACCCATGGGATCCCTTTACTTTTCTTCCTTAGGTTTTACTCCACCACCTTTCCACAGCGTCCTTGTGGCAGTTCTTACCGTGGCCCCGCTGTCCCGTCTACCCCGAGTGTCCGATTTCTTCCACTTGGCTAACTCACAATAGGATCTTGAAATACCCAGGAGCACAGCTCAGAACTGTGAGTTTTTAGAAAAGCCTTTTCCAGACCCACTTCTTAGTTCAGCTCCATAGAATGAACTTCCTCATCGTAAGCCTTACAATGCACTGCAAACAGTGTGTTTT
>PVIC010049135.1:0-13293 GCA_004025085.1 Thryonomys swinderianus
TGCTGGGCCTCACAATTTCAGCCAGCTAATACTCTCTTTATTTTGTTAGTTAATGAATACTGACAATACATACCCTCAAATGAATATTTGGGCTCATGTCATATATCTATTAGTATGAAAGAGTATAAATCCAACTTTATAGCAGGTTATTAACATTAGGATGGATTCAAAACACTTTTTTTTCTAGTAAACACTAACCCATGCCATGACTGTGGTAACTTCCTCAGTTGAACCCAGTCTGATGCCACCATTGGAAGCCACTACACTTGAGTTCTGTTTTACCATTCCCATGAAGTAACAGAAAAAACTCCAGTTTAATTTCAAACTGCAGAAAGTTCAGAATCTTACAAGGCCCAAACAGGAACTGGTTTCTTTAACATCCACAGTGGATGTTGATAGCCTTCTGGGAGTGAAACTCACAATCAGACTACAAGAAAGATTGAAGAAAAGAGTGATGAATTAGGCCAGAGACATGAAGAAGACATTTCCTTAGGGTTTAAAAAGGAAAAAAACAAAATATTCAGAACATCAATCTCAGTAGCCCGGCTGACAGATGATGTTCTAAGAAATAAGTATCAACAGCAGGGAAATAGTGTCTTTAATTGTGCAATCACTTTTGAAGCCATTTGGAGATGTCTACATAAACTCTTCTCAAATACAAACACACATACACACCCACACACATTTATTGAGAGCAAATACCCATTGCTATAGTTAATGGAGTGAAATACAGATGAAGTGGGACAAGGAGAGCAGCAGGGGAGGAACTGAGGAAGCCAAGTTAACTACTCTGATACAAGCTGGCTCTTTCTGCTTTTGCAGCCAGGCTACGTATTATCACATACGCTTCAGGATGGGGATGTTTCGTTCAGTGAATGACCACATAGAATAAAGGGTCAACAAAGTACAGCACATGCATTCCCTTCACTCCGAATGGTGCAGAAGCTTCAGGCTTCCTCTCTCACCATGGTAACATCTGCAAAACGATGGGTGCTGATGGCTGAGCTTGCCGAGACACAGCCCTCATGCCACTTTCTGCTGGCGCTCAGCGACGCCGATCCGAGATTCCTGTCAGAAAATGGGAGGATGTCATAGAACCGCCAGCGCCATGATGAAGGACCAAAGGGATTGATTTATGAAGACGGATTAAACGACTTAATAGAGTGGCCAAATCTTGACCCAACTCTGCGAGACTGCCATATGCTTTGAAGTTTAAAAGGAATTTTGTGGGCAGAAAATTTCAAGGACAGAATGGTCATGGAATGGTTGGAGGTGTCAGTGACAAGTTAAAATAGGTCTGTGAACATCAGAAATTTTTTAAAAAAGATAAGCTGTTTCTCCAGCTTCCTTATACTGAGCATGAAAACTACCACCCTCAGCCCTGGCGCCAAGGGGGGCTGAATATGTCTCCTAGGATAGGCTAAGTCCGCATATGTGCATGTCCTGCTTCTTGCTCCACCCCTTTTACGCACTGGGGTACCTCTGCGTGCTTGGGAGGAAATGCTGTAGAACGCGTTAGCTGCTCTCCAGATTAGGCCAAATCATAAACTCATTTTATTATTTTTATGAGCTTTTCTCATACTCTTCACACCAAGTAAATGCAGAGTCAGTACCCAGGTTCAGGCGCTGACTAGACCCTGAAGTAACAGGGTGACAGGAGCAGATCGCCACCTAGTTCCCGTGTTCTGCACAGGACAAGGGCCAGCACAGCTCAGCCAGCCAAGGGTTACGATTGCTCTCCGCCAAGAGCAATGCAGGGCCGGGGTCTTTTCAGAAGTGCAAGAGAGTTCTAGGACGATGCCAAACTTCAGCGGGCGAATTTCCTCTAGAGAACTGCATGACCAGGGGGAAGTGAGATGGCTGGATAAGTCTATTTCGTCTTCAATGACTATGATTTTCTTATTTTTTGAGTCATTAGTTTTGCTTTTTCAAATTCATTATGGAGACAAAAGGTCTTTACTTCTTATACCACACTTTACAAACCAAAACTCGTCTCTGATAGCCTATATATGGACAAATCAACATGATTATTTAGCTACTTAAGAGGTAAAGTAATGGCAAATTTGCATCCTAATAAAGCCCTTATCACAGAGACAGAAATAAAGCGAAAATAACAAAACTGTGAGACTAGTCTGTCTAAGACACAAAGCCAGTCATGTAATGACATCAGTTCTTACAGGTCATTTTTTAATAATTAGGGCAAAGTTCTTTTGGTACATGCAAATATGTTGGCCACTTTTGCCCTATTTTTTTTTTTTTGAGACAGGATCTCATTTTATAGTTCAGGCTGGCCTTCAGCTCACTATGTAGCCCAGGCAAGCCTTGAACTCAACAATCCTCCTGTCTCTGCCTCCCGAGTGCTGGGATGACAGGCGTGAGCCACCACGCCCGGCGCCCTATTTTTGTAATTACTTGTCTGTGAAGAATGAAGTATTGGTTATCGAATGAAGTAATGAGTATCAAAAGTAAATGAAGTAATGGTTATCAAAACTAAAACTAATATTATCTATTTCTCTGTCAATGTAACTCCAATATACAAATCAGCACGCGGCAGGTCCTGTAAGTTGAGGATTGGTTGCCAAATCATTTGTTTTGGACCATCTTCTCACTGATTTACTGCAGTAATTTTAGCAAGCAAGTTAGTTTCACTATGCTTTTGTTTCTTGGGGGTTTCGTTTTGTTTTCTATTGAAGAAGGAACATAAATAGTAGAGACTTCCAGCTCAAGACAGAATTTTGAGATTCTTCTTTGATTTCCCTAAGATAAAGTTTTGTCTTAAGTGTTTTGAGTAACTTAAACTAGTAAGGGGGAAGAAAAATCTTTGTCTACTTTAGCATTTCCTTGGTTTTTAACATGGCTCAGAGCATACAATAGACAATAAACTTTATCAAAAATATTCTCAGCAATAATATCATTTTAAGATATGTATTGTTTGATAGTTTAACTTTACTGACACAGAACAGTGTTTTGTAACAAAGGAATAACTCTAATTATTTTTTTCCTGAAGAAAACATTGCCTGAATACCAAAATTCTGTTATTTTGGCAGCGATATATATAAAAAAATGTGCACTTGTTTTTAATGTACCAAAGGTGTGACAGTAAGTGAAAGAACAATTATACAGAGGTTGCACATACAGTGTATGCACAATACAGGTGAGCTTCGGCAGTAGGGCCCTGGAGAAATCTGACTAAATCAGTTAAGATCCCTGCCACGGTTCATAGTGACCCTAGAAGGCAGCTGGCCTCTTCTGTTAGTGACAAAGAAGACTCAATTTACAGGCAAAGTGTATGGGTACAAGCCAAACAGACAGTCAGCTCATTCAGTGAAAATTCTTGCCTTGTGTTTGCAGATGACTGAGCCACATGCTTCACAAGGCAATGACCGGGTGCTCTTAACTCTGCACTTTACTTCCACCTTCAAAAATAGCCTGAGTCTGGGCCATCACGCTTATCTTCCAGACTCAAGGTCCTGAGTTCAATCTTTGGTACTGAAACACAAAACAACAAAAACCCCCAAGTCTTTCACATACAAATACTAAAGTATTTTTAAAACATCACTGCTCTGCTTCTAATGCCCCAGTGCCTACTACTGAATAATTAAAAATGGCTCTAACTTTGAATTTTACCAGCCAAGAATGTATTTTACATCTTTTGATTTATACTTAGAATCTAATTATTTTATTTCTTCTTCTAAAGTTAATCTCACTTGTTCTCTACTTTTGTATAGATTTTCTGAGTAGAATTTATATTTTTAGGACTGTGTTTTTAATCCTGCTTTAAATGTTGTCCTCTTCACTTTGGCATTTGGGATGTCATTTATTATCACTGATCTGTATGGGTTTTAATTGACCCTTTCAGTTAAGAGTCAAGTAAAGGCACATGAATCATCAGAGATCTGGGTTGCAGTGGGTAAAATAATTTTATTTCACTTATGTTAGAAATGGAAAATATAAATCATTTGCAACAAAAGTATTATAATACACATTACAAGAGTCTTTATAAAAGAATAAGATGTTGCTTAAGAGACCCTTTTGTGGTACCCAGTTCCTACAGGAACTGGGCTATGCAAAGTTAAAGATTCCAATATATTTGCTGATAGAAATAGTTTAGGCCTTTTTAAAAGACACTTGTCATAATATGGGACAATGTGAGCAAAAGGAAATAATTTACATTATGAAAAGCTCCACAAACAAATCCTGTAAATAATAAATGCTGAAAAGCAGTGCACAGCTCTCACAGGATATTGCTTAGAGAGATTTTGTTTAAAACATTTATTGGAGGCATATATTACAGTATATCATCTACTGGCTGGAAGCCATGCAATATGTGTCTTTACCAAAAAAAAATTACCTTGTAATATGAGCCCCTCCAAGGCATAATTATATAATAAAGTTCTTATTGGGAAAACTGGAAGTAGGCCAAGGCTTGTCCAAATATAGTGAATGTCAGAGCCAAATTTATTATCCTTAGCTATTAACGGGAGAAGGCAGGTTTTGTTTACCAAGCCTAATTCTCTCCTAATTACAGCCACTATAAAATAATTACTATCCATGGGATAACAACACAAGACAGAGTGACTAACAGAAGAAACTGCAGGGGTTAGAAAACAGAGTGCAATTCTGTGTCATTCTGAACAGCTTGTGTACTGCCATGAACAAATTAACGGACTTCATTAAGGAATTATGTTTTAAGAGTGGCTTTGTGGTGAAGCAGTAAAGCAATTAATGCATCTTATTTGGTCCTAGATCTGAGTTGTAGTGCAGATAGAGACAGCAACTAATTTTTTTTTTAAATTTTTGATGTATCAGGTTTAATAGGATTACAACCACATTACTGGGCAAGATGGTTAATGAGTGTAGAGAAAAGACTCTATTTTGAACAAATGATATCCAGCCCCTGCTAACTTGTTCTGTCTTTATGAGCAGATTCCTTAGCATGGTAATTTTAATAATCTACTAAAAACAAATGCCAACTTTTATCTAATTCCATTTCACAACCTGCCTTTATATCCTAAATTCTGCTGGATTCTATGTTTGATGAAAGGTGTCATTTTCAAAGTCACAAGAATACTCTGTATGTTTTTACACCACAAAATTGGGAATTTGAAATATTATTTCAATATTTCAGATTTGCTTTCCTCGCAAATCAAAATGGAAAATTGCCCAGGTGAAACATGACGCTTCATTAAAGTCTCAATGTTACCCATTCCCACGTTCCCTCACTTCTTCCATCTCATCGTACAGCCCCAGAGATATAAGGAAATCTCACTGTAGGTCTCGGCACCCTTAACGGAATCAACTGCTTTTCTTACTACTTGTCCACAGTGACAAGGGTCAAGGTCAAGTTGTGTTGGTGCTGCGTCTCTCCTGTTCTCTCCCGTTCCCAAGCCTCGTTCCTTTCTGTAAAGGGTCACTTCACCCTAAAAGAGGAAAAATGGCCCTGTTTTGGTGACTTGGTGAAAATATACAATAAACTTAGTACACTTGGGGAGACTATTTTAGAAACTTTTTTTAATGGGCCTCCAGATGGCCACACAAAAGCAAAACTATTATTATAGCAACTCCCAACTGGGCCATTAGAGATAAAGGTGAACCAGAGTTTCCTTTACAATCATCTCTTTAAAAAAAATATGACCTGATCATAGGAAAAAAAAATTCTTCAGAATAAAAGTAGAGGAAGAAGTTCTAAATTCAGAAATTCACTTTTGTATAGTATTTACCTCTGCAAATGTAATTCTATGCAAATCAAGTCACTTGATTTAAAATTAGACCACCAAATATAATCTTAATTCATTCCAACAATGCTATGACACATTTTTAGTTTTTTTTTTTTAATTTAAAAAAATATCTTCTTTTTTCTCCCCTTTTTATTCTCCAGACACTGAATGTTTCTATGGGGAACTAAAGTTAAGAAAGGAATAGGCAATAAAGAGATTCAGGAAAAACTTTTCATGTGGAAAAAAAATGTCCTGTCATATATATATATATATATATATATATATATATATATATATATATATATATATATATATATATATATATATTCCAAATGGCTTTTGAGCTATAAGGTTGAAGGGAGACATGAAATAAGGGTCCCTCAGTGGCTGAACACCTCCTCATTGTACGATCAAAAGAGGATTATTGAACACCTCCTTCTTTTCCCTATGGTCAGAAGTCACAGTAGCTCGGAGTTTGAAAATAGGACTGACTGGTTTTACATGGAAAAGTCATGAGTTCTGCTTTCCTATTTTCACCTTTTCTATGTTTTCCAAAATATTCTAGTAGGCATTATTCATTTTATTTTTAAAAATTTTTGCTTTGGTGATTTTTCACCTATCTGCCACTCAATAACATACACATATACTTTTGTTTTCTAGGAAGCAAAACAAATGCGAGCTACACTTGGAAAACATGGGTAGATTTGCCTCCCCATGAGACAATCACTGTAAGGCAGTTCCTCCAAGATCCTAGAATTAGCTTGTTGATTTGCCTTTCTATGAATAGTAACTTCCCATTTTTCTCTTGTTTCCATGAGAATTTTACTGAAATGCTTGGGGAGACAGTACTGAGAATTTCTATCCAGGTCTATATTTTGAGCTTGCAATTTCCTTTAACATTTTCTCCACCATTATTACAGTGAAGTATTTTGAATATATGAAAGTACTGAGAAAAATGAGCACTCACATATCCACTAATATTGAAATCTGTGATGCATTAGGGAATATTTTACTTTTATGTTTGCTTCCTGTCTTTTTCCCCAGTGAAGTGCTTCCAAGGCAGGTAGGGGCCCCTCTGTATCCCAAACTGATGTCACGAACTCTTTTCGCCTCTCTTTCTGTAGTGGGTGAGATAGTCGCTGCCTCACAAGTGGTTTGTAGCATTCATAACTCTGTCTGTGTATGGTAACTATATATGTATGTATCCTTAAGTTATATGTTTTGTTGTACTATGGCTTTAAATGTACTTAACTGCCTTATTTTTGCTACTGGCTTTTGCTCATGCACATGGAATCAGTATATTGATTTTAATTCCTAAATAAACATCTATGCTAGATATGACTATAACACAATTAATCTACTCCTTATCCAACAAAGAATAAGGCCTCTGCTGTTGTACAATGTAGCGGATAAAGGCAAAAAAATCAATTAGTGTCTGGTTTATCATGTTTTAATTTTGATACTAGAAAGAAACTCTGCCACATAAAACTGCTTCTGAATGCAACACAGTGTGACACAGTATGCTTCCCTGGTAACGTCCACCCCTCTGTGGGAGAATCCATCTTTCAGCACCCGCAGTGCTTGTATGCGTGGCAAGGCCATGACAACACTGTTCACAGCAGAGAAAAGTTGAGGGGCAAGAAGTGATTTTCTTTCTTTCCAATAGGTGGAGACTAGAGTTACCCGGAAGTATATATTCTTCATAGTGAATGAAGATACTGGTCCAGAAACTTTTAAAGTTGTAGCGCATATTCAATGAATATGATAAAGGTAAAATTCATTGACATGGTGACTGGGAAAGTGGCAGGCAATGTATCGTTTCAGTGGCTCGCACGCACTTCACGAGCCTGAAGGCCAAATTACTGCAATATACTCTGACTCGTCTGCATTTCAGCGCTTGACTAGACATGTGACTGCTGTGACACGCAGGATCAATCCACACATGAGCACATTTCCCGGCTCTTCCTTTCAGTCTACCTAGCCAGTTTAAAGACTTTTAAACTTCATTTAAAGAGTAAACATATTATGAATTTTAAAATGTTACAGTGCTGCCCAGGGTCTAAAGAAGGCAAAGAATGTTGACTCAAGGTCACTAATATCCATTTACCAGAGATCAAGTGTGGAATGTTGCATACCGGGCATCATTTAATAGGAAGCAAGGACTGGCAGCATTAAAGCCATTATCAGTGACCTCTCTTCTCAGGGAGTATAATATTTCAATATACCTGTTCACCAGGGTCAGCCACATACACAGGTAAAGTAAACATTCACCTTTCAAGCACATTTCAAGGAACAGCTTTGCAGAAATCTCTTTCTCAGCAACCTACCATGATGTCTGAAATTCCCATCATTTGGAAGAGTTCCTCTAAACTGACGCATTTTAGCTAGAAAATTCTAGATAAAATATGAGATACAAAGGACAGTAAACAACAGATTAGGAATTTTCTATTTATGAAGACTTAGTTGGGAATTTCTTCATAAGTACTATTAACTAGTAATCTAGCAACATCTAGGGGAAAAACAGGTTAGTTTATTCATGTATTCTGTCATGTATGCTGGTGTGTGAGGAGAAGTATTCACACTACTAGGACTGGTCCTGTAGGATTATGGAGGACAGAACGAAACTAAATAGCTAGAGAGATTCAAACAGTGAGTGCTTTGGAGGTAGAGGAGACAAGAAGCCAAGGGCTTAAAAAAGGTAAAACAATGACTCTGTGTGTGTGTGTATGTGTGTGTGTGTGTGTGTGTTAGAGACATAAACAGAAAAAAAAAAACCTACTTTAGAATATTATCCAGAGCTAAGCTTTATGTACAAAACTAAATCTTGTCTCTCATTTCACATACATTATTTTTTCTTTGTAAACTAAAGAAAAAAATTCTTAACATTTCCAGACATATTTTATGAGCTCATAGTACTGTATAAAATGTATTTTTGAATTTTTGGTTCTTTTTAAAATTTTATGCTTTGTATCAGTGGAACAAAAATTCATACAACCTAAAATGCTGATGCTACAGAATCTCTTTTCTTGGCAGAATTTTAGTTGCTCAAATTATGCTTCAGGTGAGTACTAAACTTTTACTGGACTGCAAATTATTTCAAAGTCTTTCCCCATACACAATGCAATCATCTACTTGTTTGAATCACATCAGCAACATCCTTGAGCTCAGTAATTCTGCAAAATCAGGTCACATATGATTAGCATCTGTGACCAAATTTAACAGATTAGACCACCCCCAAACCCCACCCTCCCAAACACTATCACCTCCATGGCTGATGCTGGATGACTGCTTACCAAATTCCAGCCACTGGGAGGCAGTATATGCAGTACTTTTTTTTTTTTTTTTTTTTCATCAGATAGGCTAGGGTTCAAGTCTGCTCTTACCATGACTAGGGGTTAGAAAGCCTCCTTAGTTTCCTTTTTTTTTTTTTTTTTTTTTTTTTTTTTTTTTTTTTTTTTTTTTTTATCATATTACTTCATTCTCTTGTAAAGATTAAATGAGAAAATGTGTCAAAATTTTAACATATGCCTTATGCTAATAAAATCCAAAATATCTTACTTCTAGGTAAACGCACATGATATATGGATCTATTCCAATCTATTCATTCTTTTCTCTCCTTTTCCTATACAAACCTAAACTTACAAACTCTTACTTTAAAAATGATTGTCATGAAATCCAATACAGAAAAGTTAATTTTTATTAGAAGACTCTGCCATTAAGCCAAAGCCTCTTTTCCCAAATTTCTTGTTTCTCCCTTCATTAATTACAGTGGTAGCAGGAGGTGAAGGAGTATCTATCATTTGATCTAATGCTGCAGATAAAGACTGAAACTCAAGTGGATAAAACTTGTAGGGAAAGCAGATCAAAGCTTATTCATATGGGATTTCACATCTTTCAAGCAGATATCCTCTCTTTTCTCTATGTTTTCAGACTCACAACCATTACCTATGGGCCCCTGATGATCTTACAATATAGCTGCTGCATATGATGGATTTTGTGAAATGGGAAATATTCAAAGGGAATGTGGTAGGGGAAAGTAATGAGGGGAAAGAATAAATATGACTTGAAAATAAAAACAAATGACATGTATATAGGAGGTGGGGGTTGTGGGGTGGGTAGGGATTTGGGTAAAAATGAGAATTAACTTGTGTCATATACAAATTCTCCAATGTTAAGTGTGATTGTGAGCTATATGTAAAATGTTCAATAATTCAATTTTTAAAAATACAGCTTCTGTGTAACTGTAGGATTTCACTTTTTGTAATTTCCTGCATTATCTTGTACCACGGTGCTGTCTTCACTGACAACTGGACTAGCCTCTGAATGCTGCTTATATTTACCCTATTGGTGAAAAGATGGTGTCCCTAAATAGAATTAAATTTTATAAGCATTACTTAAAAAGCAAAACTATAACTGCTAGAATTATTTCTATGTTTGTATCCATATCCTTGAGTTGATCTCCTATGGAACTTTATTATTCAAAGCAAGAAATATACATTTCACTGAAGAACTTTTGGCAGATGTATCTATTATATCTACAGACCTATGTAGAAAATTCTATTGCTAACATTATATTAACATTCAGAGACCATATAGTAGCTGATAGTTCTTGTGACAGAGAATAATTTCAATGAAAGCCACTGTCTCGGGCTTATATAGAGCCATTATTGTGGGAACAATTGACTCTGTATCCAGCTTAAGATCTCAATTTCACTGCTTACATCCAGACAGTAGCTATTTTGATGATTTCATTCACAAATTATGTTTTCCAACTCGCATCAATCATTGTCTTCAAAAATAAAGTAGTCTATAGATTCTTTGGAACTTACAAGAGTTTCGCTGTGTTTTTACATCCTAAGAAAATAAATTAATGACAGTGCAATACTCATGCTCATGAGTAACTTATTTCTCATACTTTAGAGTTATGATATCTTTTGAGTATGACATATGATAAACCTTTAGTTTCATAAAAATATCTGATTGTCATATTGTTCTCAAGACTTATCCCATGGTAGATTCATCATGAAATGCTAGTAACTCTGTCACTGAGTGTCCTCCAGTCATTCCACTTGCTTATGAAGGATCCCTGAATTTGCCCTTAGTTTTTCTGGGCAGACATTCAGAGGCAGAACTCTGGCCTGTTAAGAGGCACAGCTGTACCCTGCAGGTAGAATGAAAAGGTCCTAGGTGAGGTCTGAAATGCGTGTCCTTACATGGTTCACACTGCAACCTAATGTGCAGTTGCAGGCCACCCCATCTGAGATAATAAATGAGAAATTCTCAGGGCTGTTGAGCACTTTGCAAATTTTCACAGTGGATCAGCACAAACTTAGTTAGCACAGGTGTTCACATAATTGTGATTCATTGGAAAAATTCTCTCTGCTCAATAGCCCTCATACTCTTTTCCTTCTTAGGTGGTGGTTGAGTTTGAGTTGATTGTGAGGAAATGTGCCATGGTGTTGGGCTCCACTGGTGCTTGTCTAAAGAGTACCGGCTTGAATAAAAAGAGAAAGAGAAGCGTAATGCATGCGATTTCAATTCATTTGCTTAAGTTTCAGAAACAAAAGGATGGTATTTATTTAATAGTTCAATAAATAGAAAACAGCCTCAACATTAAAAAAAAAGCAACTGGATAAGATTAAGCGACTGGATAAGATTAAGACTTTAGTGATGTTCTTGCAAAAGCGTTAAATCTCAAAACAATGTTAAAACCTCACTCCTGGTTTTTTCCTCCACCATAGCTGCTGTCTTCTGGGAAAGCGAGCTCAGTGCCGCCTAACTGCCAGCTCTGCTCTGCTAGTGCATTAAGGTTGACCACCATTTGGAACGGGACCCAGAGGTGAACATTTTGAGCTAGTGAATGAGACAGAGCACTCTTTAATCAGCCCATGGTATCAGTTTTAGTCTTCCTATTTATACACTGAAATTCCTAGCAATGATTCAAAATTTGCATAGATTTCAATGTAATAAATTAAGTGACTTAGATTTATTAAAAACTGAACCATGCTGTTAATGAATCTCCCTTATGGTTCACTATGTAGTAAGCACCCTGAATTTGAGGATTATAACAAAGAACGTAGAAACAACCACCTCATTGTTGATACATAATGTGCATGTGATTAATGTTGTCTTACAAGGTTTTGTAAATATTGAATTAAAGATATTCCAGATTTAGTGTCCATCTCCATTTGAAATTGCTTTTAACTGCAACAGAATTAATCAGTTGGTGGTGCTCACAATGATTCCTATGTCACTTCTTAAATGAAAAGTGTCTGTCTTCACAAATTACAGTATCATTCCTTAAGGGAAATATTCAGATAAAGCATATTTTGTCATTTCCTTAAACTTCCACTATTTTTTCAAGTACTTGACATGTGAATTTATGATTATTTGAATGCATTGGACTTCTTTCAATTCCTTTCTAATAAAAAAGCAAATAAATTTTCCCTCACAAATTATTTCAAGTAGTCAACTAAAGATATAAATTTGAGCCCAGATGGAGGAAATCTTAATAGTCCTCACTGTACTTCAAATCCAAGAATTTACCTGTACTAGTGCAATGAGGCCCTCTCCCTTGTTCTCACCATACTGCAGGTCTTCAGGAAAACGGATATTTCTTTATTTTCAAATACAGAGACAAAATATTAATTTTACCACTTTTAGTGGCAGACACATCAGCCTCAAAAACATTTTCTTACTTACTTTCTCATGGCTGGGACACAATATCCAACACCAACACCCACAGCTCAAAAGAAGAAAGGTTTATTTTGGCTCAGTGTGTAGATGTGGCTGGTGCCAAGGCAGGTTGGTATGGTAGAGGGCCATGGCAGAAGAGAAACAGCTCAAGGCACAGCTGTGGGAAGCAGTTAGAGTTCGAAGGAAGAGTAAAGGAGATGTACCCTCTAGGTCACACCTCTATGACCCATCTCTTCTGAACAGACCTCACCTCTCAACATTATATTTAGCTATAAACTCATAAGGGGGCTAATTCACTGATTCAGTCATCTCCTGAAAGCCTCACATCTGAGCTGGTGAGGATTTGGGAACATCTAGGTATGAATTACAACATACATATATTGTTTCCTGCTGCTTTAGTGTAGAGGGGGTAAGGGAGCTATTATGACTTCAACTAAACTGGCGAGAGACTCACAGGTCTCCTTTCCTCTGACTCATCCTTTTGTGTCCTACCAGACCCAAGTTAGGAAAAACCTTCTAAATGAGACCAAAAATTAAAAAAAAAATCAATTCTGAGGTGTAACAACATTGTCATGTAGTTCCAAAAGAGAGAAGTGATTTAAAGAGGAAAAGACCTCAGAAAATAGTACTTTCCAAGGGATACCACTATTTAAATTGTATTTCTGGGAGAGTCTATTGTTTGCTCTGGAGCCTCATCACTCTTGGTTTTCAGAGAACAGAGCAAGGCAGGGCACTCACTGTGGCAGAACTGTGGTTCTCAATGGGCTGTTCTTCCTCCTGGATGTAAGAGTATCTAAGAAATAAGGAGCGGGACAGTTTAGAGAGGAGGTTAGTCTAAGGTTAGGAAATGACTTTCATAGTCTTGGACAACATTGCTCAT
>PVIC010049136.1:0-13272 GCA_004025085.1 Thryonomys swinderianus
TTTTTTTTTGAGACAGGGTCTCACTTTATAGTTCAGGCTGGCCCTGAGCTCACTATGTAGTCCAGGCAAGCCTAGAACTCAGCAATCCTCCTGTCTCTGCCTCCCGAGTGCTGGGATTACAGGCATGAGCCACCACGCCCGGCACTGTGGTATGTGGTATTGATTGCTGGTGGGCGTGAGTCACCACGCCCAGCATTCTGTGTGGTTACCGGGGATCGAACTCAGGACCTTGGGCTTGCGAGGCAGGCGCCGGAACCACTGAGCTAATCCTCCGGCCCTAAAGGCTGTTTTTTAAAAGGCTGTCAGATGGTAAAAGCAAATGGGAAAACAAATTTGGCTCTTGTTTTCTCTGAAAAACACTTTGTCCATGTATTTTCCTGCCCTAACATCTACTATGTAAATTAACATTTACATTGTATAAACAAATTGATGCAGGATACACGCATGTTAACTCAGTGTCGGTATGGCAATTTTACAGCGTTTTACTGAGCTTTAGAAGAGATAGTAGTGTTGGTGGAATTTCTTTTAGCTCCTCTAAAGGGATTCTTTCTGTACTTTTTGCCCATATTTATGCTTCTGTTTTTTAAGACCTTAACAGTGGAAGTAGAGGTTGTGATTATCTTGAAGAGGGGAGAAGAAACAAGGATGTTACCTATTCTGATTCAAAAATGGAACCCACTCTGATTTCCAGGAAGACAAAGAAAAGACTTAGAAGTAATTTACCTGATTCTAATAATTCTTCTTCCTTGGATGAATCAACAAGACAAACAGTAAGTAGAGGTGTTTAGGTATAATGGAAAATAATTCTGTGTGATAAACATGAGTTGTTTTTCTTGCTTTGTACTTGGAGGACCTGCCAAGTGCAGCATACTATAATTGTGTACTTTTCTATTCATGTTGTTAAAGAAGTGACATAACTTTTTCATGTTATTCTTTAGAAGTTCAAGTCTTTTAAAAAGTGTTTTAAGGAAGCCAAATTGGAAAAATTGTAATTTTTTCTATACATTTATTTATGTTCAGAAAGAACAGGAAAATGAATTGACAGTTTCCACTGCATTTGAAAAGTCAAGTAAAAACTATCATCAGGATCCAGTGAAGCTAGAAGAAATTACAGCTGAACCTATAGAAAGTGATTTTACTAAACTGCCCTCAGTTGGTTGTCAGGACTTGGGGCTAAGTGCTGCCTCCAAAAGTGCTTCTGCCTATTCAACCACTGAAAATTTGGGGAGCTCTGTTTCCAGTGACACAGTGGAGATTTCTTCCTTGATTGAGAAGGATGAGAGTACTTTGCATACAACAGAAAAGCCTGTCTTAAGTGGACACAGTGAAGGGAACCAATCATTGATCTCAGCCGAACCAAGTGAGTAATAGGATTGCAAAGGCACTTAATTTTCTGTGCTTAGGTGGGTGTTTTGTTCTGTTTTTCTTTTTTTTGCAGTACGGGGAGGGGAAATCAAACTCAGGCCCTTGTGCTTGTAAGGTAGCACACACAGTAGCACTTGAGCTAAATCCTTGGCCCACTTTTTTTATTTTTTATTTTTTGTGGTGCTGGGAATTGAACTCAGGACCTTGTGCTTGTGAGGGAGGTAACAGAACCATTGAGCCCAATCCTCAGCCTGTAGTAAACTGCTATGCTATCACTCTGGAATATGTTAACTTTAGGAAAATGTTCTGAGGTTTTGGGGATTTATTTTATGAAACTTATCAATCTATTAAATAAATACAAGTAGAGTGATCCAGCCATCTGTTGGTGAGTCAGTTAGTTGGTCCATCTGTCTATCTATCTGTCTATCATCCATTTAGCAGTACTGCAGATTGAGTCTAGAGCCTTTGTAGTGAGCTATATCCCCAGCCTTTTTAAATTTTTATTTTGAGGCAGCATCTTGGTAAGTTGTTTAGTTGCCCAGGCTGGCTAGAATTTGTGATCCTCCTGCTTCAGCTTCCTAGAGTGCTGATGTTATAGGCATGTACCATTATGCATGCCAGATTGACCTAGTAGTTTTTTTTTTTTTTTGAGACAGGGTCTTGCTCTGTCTGTCCCTGAGCTCACTATGTAGCCCAGGCTAGCCTCGAACTCAGCAATCCTCCTGCCTCTGCCTCCCAAGCACTGGGATTATAGGTGTGAGCCACCATGCCCTGCATTGTGGTATGTGGTACTGATTGCTAGTGGGCATGAGTCACCATGCCCAGTATTATCATATGTGGTTACCAGGGATCGAACTCAGGACCTTGAGGTTGGTTGCTAGCCAGGCACTGGAACCACTGAGCTAAATCTCCAGCCCTGACCTAGCGATTTTAAGATTCTCTGAGGGTTATTACTGTTGTGATATGGTTGATGAAGCTGTTAAATGCCATTTAATAGAATTTTTTAATTGAATTCTTTATTGGTACATTTTATATGTAACTCACAATCACACACAATATTGGGGAATTTGTACCAGTATATGACACAAGTTAATTCTCATTTTTATCCACATCCCTACCCACCTACAACCCCCCATCCCTTAAATACATGTTCTTTAATTTTCTTTTGGAATCATATTAATTCTTTCATTTAATATAATTAAAAAAATAATTTTGATGTAGTAAATTTTTGAATAGGTGGTTCTATCACCTGGCATGGAAGATTCAAAGTGTAGTAGTCAACTTTTTCTTTTCTTTTTTTTGAGGCAGGGTGTCGCTTTGTAGTTCAGGCTAGCCCTGAGCTCACTATGTAGCCCAGGCTAGCCTCGAACTCAGTATTCCTCTTGCCTCTGCCTCCCGAGTGCTGGGATGACAGGCGTGAGCCACCACGCCCGGCACTGTGGTATGTGGTATTGATTGCTGGTGGGCGTCAGTCACCACACCCAGCATTGTATGTGGTTACCGGGATCGAACTCAGGACCTTGTGCTTGGGAGGCAGGCGCTGGAACCACTGAGCTAAATCTCTGGCCCTATTAGTCAACTTTTTGTTGCTGGGGCCCAATACCAGATGGCTTAAAGGAGGAAAGGGTTATTTATTTGTTTGTTTGTTGGTTTGAGGCAGGGTCTCGCTTTGTAGTTCAGGCTGGCCCTGAGCTCACTATGGAGCCCAGGCAAGCCGCCGGGAACTCAGCAATCCTCCTGTCTCTGCCTCCCGAGTGGAGTGCTGGGATGATAGGCATGATCCACCACGCCCCACACTGTGGTATGTGCTATTGATTGCTGGTGGGCGTGAGTCTCCATACCCAGCATTGTATGTGGTTACCAGGATTGAACTCAGGACCTTGCACTTGTGAGGCAGGCGACGGAACCACTGAGCCAAATCTCTGGCCATGATTTATTTTTTAAACTATTTAGTTTCTTTTATTTGTGTGTTTTTGGATAAACAATAATTATGCTCATCCTGGGGCATTGGTGCATATACAGTGGTACTTGGTTCATCATTTTGGAAAAGATGGGCCCATTGTGTTTGTGTGGCTCTGGTCATGTTTGTCACCTGATACAGAGTTTGCAGTCAAAACAAATTTTTCATTTATGAATGAAACTCTTTGCAAACAAAGCATTTGTGAACCAGGTACTTCTGTAGCTGTTGCATTCTAATCATTTCTATTTCCCTTTCTCCCCACCCTCTTGTCTTTCTTCAGTTTTTGCACTTTAATACTCGTTGTTTGGGCCTTTGGTGTGTGTGCCAGATAGCAAGCAGTGGGAGCAAGTGCATGGTGGAGCAAACTGCTTAGCCATGGTCCAGGGAGCAAAGGCAGTGACTAGACAGGCTGGAGTCACAAGGTCCCTTTAAGGATATGTCTGAGTTACTTAGGTACTTCTTGTTAGGTTCTGTCACCTCTCCATAGCACTAGTTTAGGGAACCACATTTTAAAACAGGATCATTGAAGATGTAGTTTTTAAATGAAATGGAGTATTACTCTGCCATAAGGAATGACATTTCATCCATTTATGTGCCAAATGGGTACACCTTGAAGACACACTAACAGGTGAAATAAATAGATCCCGGCTATGTAAATACTGTATCTTTTTTCTGGTATGAGAACCTGTAGATGTAAATGAGTTTTAGAATGTACGATAGATTTTGTAAAATAGGAAATATTCAAAGGGAATGTGGTAGGGGAACGTAATGAGGGGAAAATAAATATAATTTGGAAAGAAAAAGAAATTGCATGTATATAAGGGGTTGGGGGTTGTGGGTGGGTAGGGATATGGGTAAAAATGAGAATGAACTTGTGTCATATACTGGTACAAATTCCCCCATGCTGAGTGTGATTGTGAGCTGTATATAAAATGTATCAATAAAGAATTCAGTTAAAAAAACCCAGGATCATTAAGCGACATTTAATCTCTACAGTACAACAGGTTTCTTTGTGGCCTTCTCATTTTTAAGGCTGTAATCCTTTGGAAGGTGAGGTGTTGGGTAATGACTGGACAATAGCACTGATGGAGAAACACAGAGTAAAACTAGTGTACCACATAATGAGCAATAGGCTAGTGCCTGAATTGAATTAATGGTAATGAAGTTAATGTGATTATTAAAGGTGCATCACAGTAATTTGAAAGTTTTCTTTTTGTTGTGATACATTTAAAATATCTTTTCCTTTATAGTTGTTGTTTCCAGTGATGAAGAAGGACCCATTGAACATGAAAGTTCAAGAATTATTAAATTACATCCTAAGCACAACTATGAGATTACTAATGAAAATGAAAATACTTCTGAATCACCACTGTCAGAACTGCCCCTGGTTACTTGTAAATCTGCACAGGTGATTTTTTTTTTTTTTGCTTTCTTACTGAGTAAAATATACTTATGGATTAGTAACAAGCAGAATATTATAACCAGTCTAAATATCCTAGGACTTGAATTTTCTTTATCATCATCATTGGACGTGTAACTATTTTATCAAAAAATTTCAAGAATTTAAAACATAGTTTATAGCATTCACCTAGTCTTAGAGTACTGTGGCTGCTTGGAATTGTTCCTTTACAGATATATCATTAAGATAATGTAATATAGAGGAAAGAATATGGCTTCTGGAGATACACAGATTCAAATTTTGATTTTGTTGTTTGGACAAATTACTTCTTCAAGTCTTTGTTTCCTCGTGTGTGAATAACGATAGTAGCACCTAATTTACAAGATTGTAGTAGTAAAGTGAGATAGTTTATGAAAACACTTATAATAGTATCCAGATCCTGTCAGAGTTGGACAGTCCCTTGGCTCTTCCTTCTTACAGAAAACAATAATGAAAATATATCAGTTAAGCATCAGTCAATCATGTTATTATGTAAATAGTCCTTTAGAGACAGAAGACCTGAAGTAAGATTCAAATAATTTCTTGTCAGTTCCTTTTCATGTTATTAGCCTCTAATTATTTTATTTTTGAAACAAGATTAGTAGATATAGTTAAGGAATTCTGTTAAACTTCCATTGGCTTGTGTTTGAATAATATCAGAGGCTGTTCTTTTCGAATGCGATGTTTGGTCATGTGTAATCATATATGTTTTCTGCAAAAATCTAGATAACTAGGTTAGCACTAGATCAGTGTAAAATTCTTCACAAATTTGTTAATAGTAACTTAAAGAAGAATTTGACTTTTTAATTTTCAGCTGTTATATAATGCTTAGGGTTATATGTATTTTTGTAATTTATTCATTATTAGACATCATCTGAATCATGTCCATATAATCCTGTTATGGAAAACATTTCCTGTATTGTACCTAATAAGGTGATGGATCTGCATCTGGATTTTATATTTACTTCTGTGTATATTGGTAAAATAAAAGGAACTTCTAAAGGTTCTGTTACAGTAAGTATTATTTTCCTTTCTTCTTTTTGAGTTTTGGATCTAAGACATTAAAATTGTGTGTGTGTGTGTGTGTGTATGTGTACATGAAAATACTTGAGATTAATTTTATGCAGAACACTTAAGATACATTGAAAGTCATTATACCTGCTTTGCACCGTGCCTTTAAATCCTTCAATCTGAAATCTCATAGTACTGATTAGATCTGTGTTACTGAATTAAGCTGCTTATTTGATACTTGGACAAAGCCCTTGATTTAAGGACAAATTGTTGGGCCAAGGAAAAAGCTGTAGTTGGAAATTCAGTTAAAGAAGGGAACCTATTGCCAACAAGGGTCACCTTAAATTTTGGGCAACAGAGGGCTTTTTATAAGGGAGGTAACGAGAAGAGGGGAAGGGGAGCACAGGGCAGGGAGGTATGGTTTAAGCAGGGCCTGCGTCAGGGCAGTGGTGGCAAACCTGTGGCACTTGTATGTCTTTGTTACTTTTCTCAATGCTGAGACTTCACACCCAAAGTTGAGGGAAGAAAGGTTTATTTGCCTCACAGGTTTTAGAGGTTACAGTTCATAATTGGTTGGTTTCAAGGTAGGATGGTGTAGCAACAGGCACTGCAGAGGAGAAGCAGTCCATGCCATGATAGAAGGCAGCAAGCAGCATAAGAGCAAGCAGGATGCAGAAGAGAAGGAGCAGCATTGAGCAACAAGTGACACATTACCCCTCTTACTGTCCTGTATATTTTTATCTAGGATACCCATGGACTCTTCCATTATCCACACTCAGAATTATCCAAAACCAGTCAATGGATTAATTTAATTGTTACACACTCTTAGTCCCAGCATCACACTGTAGATATAGCCACCTGTAAAAAAAGCCCCACCTACAACTGCATGAGGTTTTGGGAGGACATCTAGATACAAGCCATGACAGTGTGTTTTTTTTTTTAAAGATAAAAGATGTCAATGTAGAGTTGTTTTCTTCTAGAGCAAATCCTCAGTATTCAGCTTTCATCGCAGTGTTGGCACTTTGTGATAAATAACTGAGTTTTGGGTTGTAGTTTGGCACTCAGTCTCTAAAAAATTTGCCCTCAGTGAGTCTAAGCTTTGTGTTTTCTAAAAATTTTTCTAAAAATTTGCCCTCAGTGAGTCTAAGCTTTGTCTGCTGGTATAATATCCTTGAGATAGTGATTGACTTTTCTCACCTAGGCCAGTCACTCTAATTCTTCAAATAAATAATATTTTCCTAGATGTTAATTTTTTTTTTTTTTTTGAGACAGGGTCTCACTTTGTAGTTCAGGCTGGCCCTGAGCTCACTGTGTAACCCAGGCAACCCTTGAACTCACAGCAGTCCTCCTGTCTCTGCCTCCTGAGTGCTGGGATTATAGGCGTGGTATGTGGTATTGACTGCTGGTGGGTATGAGTCTCCACGCCCAGCATTGTATGGGGATCGAACTCAGGACCTTGCGCTTGCGAGGCAGGGTCCAGAACCACTGAGCTAAATCTCCAGCCCCTAAATGTTAAATCTTATTTCGTATTTAATTGAAGAATAAGATTAGCAAATTCTTGGTCTATACTTTGATGTTGTCTGAAGACTGTCGGATACTGCAGGTTAGCTAAATCTTTAGTTTCACTGTTCATGTCTTTTTAGTTCCTTTTCCCAGGGATAGCTAGTCTTGTAGTTAACCTGTAAGATGAAAAAGGCAAGGCTGGCATGGTGGTACTTGGCTGTAATCTGAGAATATGAGGTAGCATTGCTAAATTCAAATGTAGCCTAGGCAATTTAGTAATTTAAAGAGACCCTTTCTCAAAATAAAAATGACCTGTTGATGTACCTGATTAGGGAGACCTTACATTCAATCCCCAATAACATAAAGAAAAAAAATTAAAAATGACACAAAAGACATCTTTTCCTGGAAGACAGGAAAAGAATGGAAAAGGCAAGTATTATTTTAATTCTTTTAGAGCCTCAATCGGAGGAGCCATCTACAGTCAGACTCAAAGAGACAATATATTGTACAGCTGTGTGATCTCCAAAGTTAGTGATTTTTCAAGCCTTCTAAAAGTAAGGGAAGCCAGAACTTTTATTTAGTCTTTTCCCCAGTTGCAACTGTTCTAAAGAAAATCATGTATGGAAAACAAATCAGATATAATTTTGATATTAGTCTCTGAAAATTATTTGGTAGTAAGTGTTTTTGAGGGTGTAGTCTGGAGTAATAAGAAATCTCACTTTGGCAGAGAATGATTCCAATCTGTTTTCCTATTTTTTTCAATATTCCTTCTCACATACTGTATATATATATATATGTCAAACTAGATTAATAGATTTTCTGACTATTTCTGCCCATTATAGGTTTAATGATCATTTAAGGATTTCTGAAATAAGACCTTTCAGGTTCCCAGGAAACCTTCCTTGTACTCTGTTTCTTGCCAGAATTAACTTTTCCATTTACTCAGCACTTATAGACCCTCATTTTTTGGTCTAAGATTTACTCTGTGTTTGAGCTTTTTATGGTGAAGGGCTATGCTTTAATTTTTCTTTGTACCTTCTATAAATTGCTTTAATCTCTACATAGGAGTATTCAGAAGACTATGTCAGATTTTAGCTTAGATTTTTTTAAACTTTTGATTATTGGTACATATTTATCATACATATTGATCACATTTGTTATAGGGAATTTGTACCTGTGCATTATTAGGATTCTCTTTCCCCCCATTTTCCTCCCCTTCTTTCAACCCTTTCTCTCCTTGTTGATACAAGCATTATGTCCATTTTCTCCTTCTATCTTTTACTTCTTTTTGTCTTCCTCCCTTTCTTGCTCCCTTCTCCCTTATTCCCCATCTCATTTAAACATGTTTCTCCTACTTCTGAATATCTCACACAGGAGAAACATTGTGATATTTAAACTTCTGTTTCTGATTTATTTAGCCTGTGGTGTCAAGGTGTATCCATTTTCCTAAAATTGATTCATTTATCTTTTTTTTATAGCAGTGAACTATCCCATTATATGTATACTACATTTTCTTTATCTATTTAACATTTGATGGGCATAAGAGCTGTTTCCAAGATTCAGCCATTATAAATTGTGCTGCTATAAACATTGATGTGCATGTGCCATTGAGGTATGATGCTTTTAAGTCTTTTATAAAAATACCTAGAAGGGAAACAGCTGGAAATTGGCCTATAGTTCTCATTTTTGGTTGGATCTTTCTCTGGTTTTGATATCAGGGTAGTAATGCTTGCTTCCAGGAATGAGTTTGACAGTATTGCTTCCCTTTTCATTTCATTGAAGAATTTCAAAAGTAGTCTTATTAGATCTTCTCTAAAGTTCTTGTTGAATTCACTGAGAATCTATCAGGACCTGGACTTTTGTTGATAGTTTTAAAAATTTCTTCAGTTTCATTGACTAATACTGGGTTATTAAGAATTTTCATATCTTTATATTGTATGTATCTAAGAATCTGCCCATTTTTTTTCTGAGCTTCCCATCTTTTTTTTTTTTTTTTTGAGACAGGGTCTTGCTTTGTGGTTCAGGCTGGCCCTGAGCTCACTATGTAGCCCAGGCCAACCTGGAACTCACATCAATTCTCCTGCCTCTGCCTCCCCAGTGCTAGGATTACAGGTGTGAGCCACCAAGCCTGGCACTGTGGTATGTGGACCTGGTTGCTGGTGGGTGTAAGCCACCATGCCCAGTATTGTTGGATGTGGTTACCTGGGATTGAATCAGGGACCTTGCGCTTACTAGGTAGGCGCCAGAACCACTGAGCTAAATCTCTAGCCTTCTGCTCTGGTTTTTATAATGTCCCCCCTTGTGTGCATTCTGGGTTTAGCTTGTTCTTCTTTTTGTAGAACCTTTTGATTCAATATTAGGTTATTTATTTGAGTTCCCTCAGTTCAGGCTGGCCCTGAGCTCACTCTGTAGCCCAGGCAAGCCTTGAACTCAGCAATCCTCCTGCCTCTGTCTCCAGAGTGATGGTGATGAGCCACCATGCCTGGCATTGTGGTATGTGGTACTGATTGCTGGTGGGTGTGAGTCACCACACCCGGTATTATTGTATGTTGTTACTGGGATGAATTTAGGACCTTGAGCTTGCTAGGCAGGTGCCAAAATCACTGAGCTAAATCTCCAGCCCTCACTCTCTTTTTCTGATGTAGGAATTCACTGCTCTCAATTTCTCTTGTACGACTGCTTTCATTGATCCTTATAAGTTTTGGTATGTCATATTGCCATTATCTTTCAATTGTAGAAACTGTGTAGTTTCTTCTTTAATTTTTTTTCCTTTTTTTTTTTTTTTTGTGGTACCAGGGATTGAACTCAGGCCCTTGTGCATCCAAGGTTGGCACAGTACCACTTGAGCTAAATCCCCAGCCCTTTCTTCTTTAATTTTATCTATGAGTCATTGGTTTTTCAAGAGGGTGTTACTTAATTTTGATGTATTTGGCAATTTTTGTGGTTTCTTTTGCAATTGATTTTAATTTCATTACACTATTATCTGATAGTATGCTTGAGATAATTTTAATTCACTTGCATTGACTTAAGCATGTTCTATGAACCATTAAATACTATACTTTGGAGAAAATCTGTTGTGCTGCTGAGAAGAATGTGTATTCTATTGTTGATTGGTATGCTCTGTAGGTAGCTACTAAGTCCATTTGTTTAGAGATTTGGTTTGGTTCTGATAGTTGTATTTTGACTATCTTGCTGATATATTTGTGTTTTATGTTTACTCTTTTTTTTTTTTTTAAGACAGAGTCTTGCAATGTAGTTCAGGCTGGCTTGAAACTCACTACGTATCCCAGGTTGGCTTTGAACTTGTGGCAATCCTCCTGCCTTAACCTCCTAAGTGTTTTGATTTTAGGCATGTGCTTACACCTGGTTTCTGTTTTCTCATTCTCTAGTTTTTTGTTTTTTGTTTTCTGTGTTGATGTTTATAAATTGTTTTTGGTAGTTAGCTTTATTACTAGTATTGAGACCTCTTTAGGAAATGATTTATTTTCTGGTATATCTTTTAGATAGCTAGCTAGTTTTGGCTTCTGAGTCTGTCCCAATTTATTACATATGATCTAACATCCAGTTCTTTGGTTATGACCCCAGACAATCTAGGCACTGACATGCAAGCAAGATTATTATTATTATTATTTTTTGAGACAGGGTCTTGCTTTGTAGTTCAGGCTGGCCCTGAGCTCACTATGTAGCCCAGGCAAGCCTCGAACTCAGCAATCCAAGCAAGATTATTGTTTTTTTTTC
Source organism: Thryonomys swinderianus (assembly GCA_004025085.1). Classification (NCBI taxonomy): domain Eukaryota; kingdom Metazoa; phylum Chordata; class Mammalia; order Rodentia; family Thryonomyidae; genus Thryonomys; species Thryonomys swinderianus. Next base: position 11,016 of record PVIC010049136.1, read on the forward strand.
TTTTTGGAGACAGGGTCTCCGCTTTGTAGTTCAAGCTGGCCCTGAGCTCACTATGGTGCCCAGGCAAGCCGCCGCGAACGCAGCAATCCTCCTGTCTCTGCCTCCCGAGTGCTGGGATGACAGGCGTGAGCCACCACGTCTGGCACTGTGGTATACGGTGTTGATTGTTGGTGGGCGTGTCTCCACGCCCAGCATTATATATGGTTACTGGGGATTGAACTCAGGGCCTTGCGCTTGCGAGGCAGGCGCGGGAACCACTGAGCTAACCCTCCGGCCCCCAAGCAAGATTATTTAATCCTACCAACTATGTCGTCTGACTAAAGTAGTACAGTCAGTAATAATACCAAGCACAGACTGGAAAATGACAAACTGTTAAGTATTAATTTGCCAGCTTTAACCATAGGTACAAGATTTATAGTTATACAGTAAGTTCTAAACCAGACATGGTGCCACATGCTTGTAATCATAGCACTTTGGAGGTTGGATGAGGGGGTTTGCTGTGAGTTCAAAGCCAACCTGAATTACATAGTGAAACCCTGACTCAAAAATTAAAACTAAATTAAAGTAGACTAAAACAATAGCAACAACAACAACAAAATACATGATCTAAAGCAAATCAATTATATACCATAAATATCCATTCAGTAGAATGATTTTACCTTGAGAGATGATTTAAAAGGTGTAAGAGAAAAAATTGCTAAGTAAAAGAAGAGAAAGAGATTAGAAGTGAGTCTGAAGGAGAAAGGAAGATTATCCAAGTCTCAAGAAACTGGTAAAGAAGACAGGAGTGAACAAAAGAAGGAAAAAACAAGAACAAAACAAAACAACTAAAAACAGTATCACACTCCTGAAAAAAAAGAAAAAAAAAAGAAGCAAAAATCAAAACAAGAAGAAACCCAGATGAACAATTTTACAAACCAGTTGTAGAGGAAAAAAAATTTCCTGTGATTTCACCATAATGGTTATCTTCAAGGTCTCTAGTTTAGTGACAATATCCAATTCAGTGGGCAGCTATGCTCTTGCTTGTCTGCTGCTGCAGGTAGAGAAGGGAGGCAGTCAGAGCCCAGCTTTTTGCTGAATAATCCCTGCAAGTCTGCAGTAGAATTAGGACAAGCCGGTGGGCAGTGCCAGAAAGCCTGCAGCAGTATTAAACTGGGGTGCCGATTCTGGTGCTTTCAACTCCACAGATGTCCAGGCTGATCTTGGACTCTGATGGTGGTGTTGAGGCCTGAGTCACTCAGCCTACAAGAGTCTGGGCATCTCTTGCCAACCTGACAGCTGTTCTCTCACCCTGGACGTCTTCCACAGATGTACTTCCCCCAGTCACTGTGGGATTTGCTCCGAATCTCAGGTTCAGCTGGCCTCTCCCTAAACTGGTATCCAACCAGACACCTCTCCAGGGGCTTGAACTAGAGCCACTCGCAAACTGTTGTAACGCCTATCATCCATTGTTCTGTTCAAGGGGTGCATTTCTCCCTGGAAGCCTCTGGAGTCATCTGCCTTTACTGTGTCTCTGTAGATGGAATCTTCCTCTTTCTCACCCTGAGCCAGGAGCTGGAAAGGAAGTGCAGGTTGCCCTTTCCTTTTTCTGTGTTGGCTTCTGCTCTTCGCTTTGCCTTTGGGCTCTGATTTTCCCTCCAGATTCTTTCTGGGCCCCAGGGATCTCTCTTCTTTTCTTTCCCAATTTTTTATTTTCCACTGTCTGGATTCTAAAACTTAGAGGGGTTGATTTGTTGATGGTTATGGATCTACCATCTACCCAGAAGTCTAATTTAGACATTTTCCTAGAAGTTGTGATTTTCACAGTGTTGGGAATATGGCAGAGGATATAAAAATGACAAGTCATGGTTTCTGCCTACAAAGAATTTGTGTAAATGTAAATAGTTATTTATATCATGATAAAATGCACATTGGAAATATTTATAAAATGGGTATATAGGGAAGTGAGAACCTGTAAGTACCTGAGATAATAAGGAAGGATTCTTTTTTTTATTGAATTCATTATTGGTACAATTTATATACATCTCAAAATCACGTATAACATTGGGAAATTTGTATCAGTATATGCCACAAGTTAATTCTCATTTTTACCCATATCCCTACCCACTCCCCCCTCCTCCCCCCTTTATACGTGCTTTTATTTTCTTTCTGTATCATATTTATTCCTTCCCCTCATCACATTCCCACACCAAGTTTCCTATAGAAATATTCCACTCTATAAAAGCTGTCCTACTTTCTAGAACTCATTTGCATCTAC
>PVIC010049137.1:0-13266 GCA_004025085.1 Thryonomys swinderianus
CAGCATTGTATGTGGTTACTGGGGATCGAACTCAGGACCTTGCGCTTGCGAGGCAGGCACTGGAACCACTGAGCTAAATCTCTGGCCCTTCTCCATCAGTTTTGGCAGATTATTTTGTAGGTTATATTAATCTGGGTCAGAAGTTGTTCACTTTTAGACCTGGCCTGAGTACTTTGGAGTGATGACTCTGAGTTATCCTGGCCTTTAAAATTTGTATTGAAAAGTTATATTGGTTTTCTCTGACAGCTTTGAAGATTCTGTTTATTGTTGTTGTTGTTGTTAGTTTTCTCGGATTTTGACTATTATGTGCTGTGGGGAGTTTCCTTTTGCATCATAGTTGTATGGTGACCTGTAAGTTGTTTTTTGTTTGTTTGTTTGTTTTTTAGTTTTTTGAGAAAGGGTCTTACTTTGTAGTTCAGGTTGACCTTGAACTCAACTATGTAGCCCAGGCTAGCCTTGAACTCAAGGCAAGCCTCCTGTCTCTGCCTCCTGAGTGTTGGGATTACAGGGATGAGCCAGCTTGCCCAGCTAAGACTTTCTTATCCATATTTTAGTTTTTTCTTCATACTTGAACAGTTTTCTGCTCAGTTTCTGTAAACAGATTCAATGTTTGCTGTCTTCTAATTTCTCTCTAATTCCAAATATTCTTAGGTTAGTCTTTTTATATTTCTTGTTCTCTTATCATTTTGTGGTTTCTATGAGTAAATTCTTATGAATTTACATTTTGTCCTCAATTTCTGAAACCCTATCTTCACATTGGTCATTTCTGCTATTTATGACTTGCATAGAGTTCTTCGTTTGTTTGGAATTTCTGTTTGGCCATTTTTCATGGTGTCTATTTGTCATTCATACCTTGATCCTTTTTTATTTTTTTTTTTGAGACAGGGTCTCACTTTGTAGTTCCTTGAACCATTTTTTTAGCTCTTCCAATTTTTTGTTTCTCTCACATCCACATTGATCTATTTTTTTCCCTCTATTAGTATAGGCAATCAAACTTGGGCTCTTGCTTGCTAGGCACGTGCTGCACTGCTGAGCTACATATCTGGCCCCACATTAATAATTTTGTATGTTAGTTTCACTATACTGGAGGATTATATCCTCTTTGAACTTACCAGGTTTCTATTTCCTCTTTAATCATTTCACTCAGCTTGGCTATCTGGTGTTTGCTTTCCTCTCCATCAGTGCCTCTTGGATCTGCACTGGTAAAGTTGGTTCTATGTGGGCATTTTGTTTTCTTGTTCTTTCATGTTTGACCTATCTAATTATCTGTCTGTCTATCTGTCTGTCTATCTTCTGTCTATTTTGTTGCTAGGCATTATGGTCAAATAGAGTGAAGGAGAACTCTTTACTTATGTTCTGTTTTTCAATTATATGTTCTTGGCCTAATTTGTTCAGAGATGTTGTGTACCTTTTCAACCTATTTATTTTAATATGGGTTGGGCCTTTCTAAGGAAAGAATTTCTACTGGATATAATAGTGTCAACAGATCCAGGCATATTTCAATCATAAACATTTAAACTTGTTTTCATAATTTCACCCTTTAGTCAGTACTTGTTACACACTACATTGTACTTGGATGTGGGCACAGGGGAAAGTGGAAATGAATGGTAAAGGAAAAGGGAATGTCAATGAGATGAAAGGAAGGTAAAAAAAAAAAAGGTTGAAAAATAAATCAGCAAGTCCAACTCTGTTGGAGCTATTTTATGGCTATAGTAAAGGGCTACAGACAGAAGGATGTATTCACATGGGTGGAAATGTATTTAGATATTGAGAAAGGGTGAGATTTGTCAGTGCCTGTAAATATGTTTGTAGGTAATTTTATTTGAATCCTCTAAACCCAATTTTCTTAAGGATAATTCTGACATATCCTTAGATAATACCATTTAATTTATTGCACTAGTTAATTCTTACTCTCTACTGTACTTACAGTCCTATGTCATAATGATCTTCCAAAAACCCCACCTCTGAACACATGAGACTGGGGAGTATTTTAGATTTCAACCCAGAACAAAAGATGTTTTCCCTTCAATGAGAGCCTTCTAATTAGAAAAGGGAATATAAATTTTGTTCTTGGCTTTATCCAAACTCCTCAGTGACACCACTTTGGACCTAGAAAGTATACAGATAAATGTCAGGTCACAGGCCACAGCTGTAGAAGATAGAATTGCCCCAGAATTCTTTCTCATGGTTAAGAGGCAGTTGGTGTAATTGATAATATATTCTCTTGTATTTATATTCAAACTATGAGCAAACTTTAAAGGTCAGTACAGAAACTTAAGGAAAAAAATCACCTCACTTTCTAACATAGATCTTTATAATTTATAGAAATTGTTTAATTGTGTGGGTCTGGGATCAGAGGGGAATGGTTGAGGATGAAGCTATGAGGAGTCTTACTCTGCTACTTAGAGTCTTATTGTAGAAGCCTAAAATAAATATTATGTAGGAATAATGGAAAAAATTTGGTCTCAAACTCTCAGATAAAGTGGCTGATGTAGTGGTATATTTATGGTGAAACTTGCTGAAAGTCAAGATGGTACAGAAATTAAGAGAAGATATTCCTGGGAGGCAGTACTCCTTGAGGTGCTCAAGTTGTTTTTTTTGTTTTGTTTTGTTTTGTTTTGTTTTTTGAGACAGGGTCTCGCTTTGTAGTTCAGGCTGGCCCTGAGCTCACTATGTAGCCTCGAACTCTGCAATCCGCCTGTCTCTGCCTCCCGAGTGCTGGGATTACAGGCATGAACCACCACGCCTGGCTATGCTCAGGTTTTTGCATGTTTTTCAAGTAGGAAATTGATTGCTCTTTATTTCATATTATCTTTTCAAGGATTTTTTATGGCAAATAGCCTTGAAAGATACAGATAGTTTCCCCCTCAGAAATGAAAAGTAGGAATGCATACTGTTCAGAATAATAAAAAAAATTTTGTTTCTCATTAAGTGAATGGCAGTCATATTACTGCCCATTATAATATACTAACTTTCTCTAAATTCAAATGTTCTCTCCTTTGGATTCAGTTTACAGTCCTGTAATCTTGTAAAGCATGCAAATATCATCTGACCTTCTTCATGCTGTCTTTTGAAAACTGGAGCTCTAAAACCTCAGAGTATAAGTTATATTATTTTAATTTATTGGTGGTATGAATTTCAACAGAGAAATCTGAAAGAAGATATATTTCAATACAATGTAAATCCGAGTTGTACATTGGTGTAAATCTCACTTCTTCTATTATGTTAAGGGAATTTTGATGAGTGACTAAGGAAAATAAGATGATACCCAGCCTTTTTCCTTCCTTCCTTCTTTTCTTCCTTCCTTCCTTTCTTTCTTTCTGTGGTACCAGGGATAGAACTCGAGACCTTGAGCTTCTGAGGCAGGCACTAGAACCACTGAGCTAAATCCCATCCCTGCCCATCTTTTTTTCAAGACTACTTGAATGTTGAGTAACTTTATTTTTAATTTATACCTTCTTGTTTCAGTGAGGAAGAAAGATACTTTATGACATTAGTCCTCAGAAGTTTGTTAATGAATAATTTTAAAGCCCAAGATTTGGTCAATATTTTTGAGTGCTTCATTTATACTTTTTAATAAATTGTAATTTCCTCTGTTGATTAAGGCATAAAAAGTTGTAGGAAACATTATAGGCAGTTGTTGAGATTGCTATTGGATAACCTATAAAAATGAACGATTTTCTCAGAAATGAGAGGAACTTCCAGGAGAGACAAATCACAAAGACTGTCTAAATTTGGCAAAACCCCTCAATCCCAAGACAGAAAAATATTATAGATAGTGTCCCAGGTCATGCTTGATTGAAGAAAAATATAGACCTCTGTTTTTTATGGTCCAATTTAGAAGGATTATGATGGGATATGATAACTTGGAATAATTAAGGTAAGAATTCAGGATAAATGAACCACCTCAGAGAATTATTGCATATGATTATTCTGGATTATCTGACAAATATCATGAAAAAAAAAGATAGAAAAAAGTGCTTTCTTCCCAAGCATAGCAGGAGTAATTATCATGATTGAACTACAATCAAGTCCTCTGAATGGGCTTTAAGGTTGCCTTATATATCAGGAAAGAAATATTTGGAGTCAACCATACCCTGCAGAATCATGCACACTCTCAAAGACCTCTGTACTAGTTTAGGTCTCTGTATTGTACTTGAAGTCACTTAATGCCTATCAGGCTTTTTTTGCTGCTTTTAAAACGCCAGTGTTAATCCATACTGTGAGGCCTAAGCCCACGTTACCACACCAAGAGACAAAATGATTTTTTTCCTGCACAAACTGCATCTAGAGCACAATATCCTGTTTGTAACCCAGGCCTAACCACAATGTTGCTCTTCCTTGCTGTTAGACTCCAGCAATAGCTCTAATCATAGACTCTAGAGACCTACTTAGCCCTGCAACAGCACCTGCTAATAAGAGTCTGATTGGAGGGAGATTTGGCCCCTGAACCACCTTCCACAACAGTCTGCTAGCTCAATTGCCCCACTCTTCCTCTCCACTGAAAGTCTGCCTCATCTTACATTTGGAGATGCCTCCTGAACCCATGGCCCAGGTATATGGTTACCAGAGATGATAAACTTCCACTTGAAAATTTCTTGTGGCTTACTTTGTTGATTGTGGATTATTTTGTTGATTTTGCCACGGGTCTTTTCTGAACCAGTACATATGACATTCAAAATGTTTCTCAGTGTTAGTTTGGCATACCAGTGTCATACATATTGTATTATGTGACAGGGTCATTCAAAAAAACTGAAACCTTTAGGATAATTTTTAGTATCTTCTGTGCTCTGCACTTGAATATACAGAAATCAAGTAGGAACATTACCAAAACAATGTTAAAAATTCACAAGAATAGAACTGTGGGGTTAGTACTTAAAATTGAAGGTTGATACTGAAGAAATATAGGAATGAAAGAGGAAAATGAGGTTTGATATTGAAGCCCCAAAGGGAAAGTTAATACACCTGATTTCTCATTTCAGTGAAATTATTCAAAATGAATTGTTCTTTTCAAGGCCATACTGTTAATTAGGAATTAACCTAATCAAAGAAGTGAAAGACCTCTAAAGTGAAAACTATAGTACTCCAAAAGAGGAGATCAAAGAAGATAACAGAAAATGAAAAGGTACCTCTATTCCCAGATATGTAGAACCACTATAGACAAAACAGCCATACTTTCAAAATTGTTGCACAGATTTATACAATCTGCAAATATCAATAACATTTCTTATAGAAAGAGAAAACAACATTAAGAATTTTTATGGAATCGTACGAGAACTAGAACAGCAAAAGCAATCTATGCAACAAAGACACGGCAGAGGGCATAACAGTACTGGCATCAGCTACTCACACTGGATGCTTTTGCCATCCATAATTATGATATTTATTTTATAATATTTATTTTATTTCTCAAAGAAGCTATAATCTTTATTGCACACCATTTTATATATTTGTGATTTCTTCTGTATCCTTATTTGGTATTTTTAATTGAATTTTTTGTTGGTACATTTTATACATAGCTCACAATCACACTCAACATTGGGAAATTTGTACCAGTATATGACAGAAGTTAATTCTCATTTTTATCCATGTCCCTACCTACCCCAGAACCTCCCACCTCCTGTATACATGTGCTTTCTTTTTCTTTCCAAATCATATTTATTCTTTCCCCTCATTACTTTCCCCTACCACATTCCCTTTGAATATTTCCTATTTCATACAATCTATCATACATTCTAGAACTCATTTACATCTACAGGTTCTCATACCAGAGACAAGATACAGTATTTACATATTGGTGACTTATTTATTTCATTTACTAGTGTGTCCTCAAGGTGTGTCCATTTGCACATAAGTGACTCAAATGTCATTCTTTATGGCAGAGTAATACTCCATTTTATTTTAAAGAACACATCTTTATCCACTCTCCAGTTGATGGGCATCTGGGTTGTTTCCAAGAATGGGCTATCACAAACTGGGCTGCTATGAACATGGGTGCAATATGTCTTTACGATATGATTATTTTAATTCTCTTGAGTATATTCCTAGCAAGGGAATAGCAAGGTCAAATGGGACCTCTAATCCTAGTTTTCTGAGGAATCTCCACACAGATCTCCACAATGATGGCACAAGTCTACAATCCCACCAACAGCCTTGCCAGCATTTATTACTGGTTAATTTCACAACAGCAGCCATTCTTTGTGGAGTGAGATGAAATTTCAGAGTTGTTTTCATCTGCATCTCTTGAATGACCAGTGATGTTGAACATTTCTTCATATGCTTCTTGGCTGCTTTGACTTCTGCCTCTGAGAAGTGTCTGTTCATTGCAGATGCCCGTTTTGGAATTGAGTCTTTAAGCTTGGGGGGACTGATTTGTTTAAGGTCTTTATATATTCTAGATAGCAGCCCTTTGTCTGATAAACAGCTAGTAAGGATTTTTTTCCCCATGTTGTTAGTTGTCTTTTAGCGGTGCCAGTGGTTTCTTTTGCTGTGCAGAAGCTTTTCAGTAGGATGAGATCCCATTTGTTGATTCTTTCTGCTAGTTCTTATGCTGTAGAGGTTTTGTTCATAAAGTCTCTGCCTAAGCCAATGTCTCCAAGAGTTCTACCTAACCTGTTTTGCAGCAGGTTTAGTGTTTCTTTTTTAATGTTTAAGTCTCTAATTCACTGAGATTTTAGTTTCTTACATGGTGAAAGAGATAGGTCTAGTGTTAGTTTATGACAGGTTAAAGCCCAGTTTTTCCAGCACCATTTGTTAAAGAGGCTCTCTTTCCTCCATTGAGGATGTTTGGCTCCTTTGTCAAAGATAAGGTAGCTTAGTGTATCTGCAGTTGGAGTTGTTTCTGGATCTTCTAATGTATTCCACTGGTCCTCAGGTCTGTTACTTTGCCAGTACCAAGCAGTTTTTAATCACAGTGGCTTTGTAGTACAGTTTTAAATTGGGCATCATAATACCCCCTGCCATGTCCTGGTTGCTTAAAATTGCTTTTGCTATTCTAGGTCTCTTGTGGTTCCAGATGAATTTTTGGATTATTCTCTCTAGTTCTGTGAAGTATGGTGTTGGGATTTCAACTAGAATTGCATTGAATTGTATAGTGGTTGTGGGAGTATAGCCATTCTGACAATGTTGGTTCTCCCTACCCAGGAACAAGAGATGTCTTTCCATTTTCTGATCTCCTCTTCTATGTCCTTTTCCATAGTACTGTTGTTTTCAGAGTGGAGGTCTTTCACCTAGGAGCTTTTCTTAATGGGGTCCAAAAAGTAGTTTTTCCAAGCACCAAGGGTGAAGAAGAATCAAAATGGCCCCCTTAGATCATTTCCCTTACCCAAAGCTTTAAATCCATAAGAATGGCAAATTATATTTCCTCCATGTTCTGCTTATCTCACTGATTCCTCCCAGTAACTATTTGTGTTGTACACATTTTTAATTTTTATCTTTTCAGATAAGATACAGAAAAACTGAGTAATGTGTGATATGATCACACACCTGATAAATGGAAGTTATTCAACTCCACATGAGTTTGATCCAGAGTCCCAAAACACTTATTATCCTCTGTCATCTTCTCTTAGATTGTGGTAATGGTACTTTCAGGACATGGATACCCAGTCAAACATCTCAAGTAAATCATTTTTTACAGAATCACTTTTCAGAGCTTGATCCTCTCTTTTAAGATACTGTGATTTATTTACAGGTATAAAAATAAAAGCAAAGTCATTCTTCTTGCAAAGATCTACAAAGAACCTAATTTCCTTGTGAAACCACAGGAGAAAATTTTTAGGCATCAATTAAGAAATTCAACAATTCTAGTGTTTGACTGTATGTGACAATAACTATCTGAATCACATACAAAGCCATTCCATAACCCACATTTGTGCCCAGTATATCGTGTTGCAAATTGATTGAAGAAAGCTTAGGAATAAGAGAGTAGGTAAAGATTTCAGATTAGAATTAAACAGCTATTAATTGATGATCCACATTCACCTCTAGTAATTAATTTTATGGGTCAGTTGGCTGCTTTACAGTGCCCAGATGGCCAAATTTTATTCCAGATCTTTCTGTGAAGGTGCTTTGGGAGGAGAGTAATACCTAAGTCAGTGAACTTCAATAAAGCAGGTTGTTATCTGTAGTATAGATAAATCTCATCTATTCATTATAAGGTCTAAATAAAATAAAAATGTGGGTTTCTTTCCCAAGCAAGAGTGAATTCTAAAGGAGATGGCTTTTGCACTTGAACTGCTACATTTTCTCTCCTCTGAGTCTGCAGTCTGATGGCCTCTGGATTTGGACATTGACTTTGGCCTGTCCCTGAGATCCTAGGTTGACCACCCAACCTGTTGTATTTGGGTGGCATTCCTATTTTATTATATTTAGCATATTTATGAAATTTTATCTTTTTCTGTCTTTAGTAATTAAGATTACAGCTGCCTATGTACTCTGAAAAGATAAAAGTGTGAGAATACTGGCAAGTGATTTTCAAATGATGTGCATGTGTATGAGAAGATACACCTTTACTCACAGCCTTTTTCCATTCCCAGTAAGTGTGACTGCTACACTTAAGTACTGTTAGTTTTGTGAATAATAAATGGATTCAGGACCCTAAATCTCAGTTCTTTCTTACTGAGAAAACAGTCTTGGTTGGCAAAGCAAATGAACCTACTACCTAGAAGAGGATACTTATATCACATATTTAAGAAACTCAGGATAAAATTACTGCAGGTGAGCAATTGTTTTACTACTTTTCATTCCTATATTATTATTCACTTCATAACTACCTCTCATCTGTTTCCACTCAGTTTAGTACTTATCCTGCCCTAGGTGTAATCAATATTTAAATCAAAAGACTGGATACCAGATATAACTGAACACTGTGAATTATTGTCCAACCCCAGCTCACATGACAACGCTTGTGCTTTCCTTTGAGCTGTATGATTGTTAAAATGCAGAGGTTACTGAATCTATTATAGATGTGTGACAACTTTCTCAAATTTGAAAACTGCACCACAAAGAGGAGAGTAAGTGTGTTGGATAACAGAATCTAAAAGCCAGAAAATAAGCAAAGTATAACATATTTGGAATCAGGATAGCTCTCCCTGTGTGTAACTTATGTTAGAGAACCTGAAAAATGTTAGCTGGAGACAATTTGGAGGTTTAAGGGCAGGTACACAACAGCTAACTTCAAATTGTACTGTGTGAATCTGCAGCACACAATCCTAGGACTGTTATGTAGGTGCTACAAGGAGAGGATTTGGGGTACAGTGGAGGAAGCATGTCAGAGGTCCCCCAAGGAGGAGATAGAAACCCCCACTCACCCTACCCATGGGGTAAATTGTAGGTTTGCTGACTTTCAACACAGAAAAAGAATCTTCAAGACACATCAGTGAGAGGCAGAATGAAGTACACAAAGGAGAAGGTAAGGCCTCAAAAGAGGTATATTTTTTTTGGAGTTGGGTGGGATACTTCATGTCATCTTAAAATAGATCAGTATGCATATTCTTACTGCCTGTCAGGTCACTTATTTGGTGGGCTAGGCTAGTCTGTAAACTATTTATATGTGTTTGAAGTTTAGATATTGATGACCATTTAACAGTGCCGTTTCCTACCCAGCAATGGTGTGATGCATGCCTATAATTCCACCACTGAGGAGGCTGAGATAGGAGGATCTCTGTAAGTTCAAAGTCAGTCTGAACTACATAGCAAGACCCTGAATCACAGCCTCCCAGTAGCACTGCTTAAGGACTGACATCTGTGGGAGGAAGAACAATTTACAGTTGAAAAACACTGGCCCAAGTTTACAGTCCTATTGTATGTTTAAGACCTTTAGAAATATTTTGGGACGAAGTTTCTGGGAAGGGGAAAGTGCATTGCAACCTTGGTTAAGATTTCTGTCGTAAAGTTGCAGTTTTTCCTACATATAACTTTACAATTATGATTTTCTTTCCACCTATATTTATCTTTTTCTATCCTGCATCAACTGCAAGTTACTAAGTGACACTGGACAATTGTTTGAAGAGGTAAAGTATTGTTGCATATAGCTAAGTTAGAAAATATAAGCGGTTGGCCAGGGCTAGGCCCTCAGCATAGAAAACAACTGAGGCACATTCACTGAAGATTAACATTAAAAAAGAGAGAAACTACCACACCCATATACTTTCCCTAAGGATGAAAAGCAGTGACTGATATTCTAAATTGACAGTAATTACTTTAATTGGGGACCAGAAGCCCCCTAGTTACCCATTCCTTGTCTGTTCCATGTACACTTGCCTGACTAGCTTTCCCATTTGATCTTCCTTTAATCAATATTACCTAAATTGCGGGGCATGGTGGCTCACGCCTGTAATCCCAGCACTCGGGAGGCAGAGGCAGAAGGATTGCTGAATTCGGGGCTTGCCTGGACTACATAGTGAGTGCAGGGCCAGCCTGAACTACAAAGCAAGAACCTGTCTCAAAAAAAAAATTACCTAAGTGACTATACTTGTTATAATCCTATAGGTTTATCATGGTTTTGTCATACCTCATGATTTCTCATTGGCTCTATATTACTTAAAGGACTACAATTGTAATCTTATTAGTTGACTATAGTTTTGTCCCACCTTGCACTCACCTTACCTCATGGCTTTGCTCAATAGAACACCTTTGAAAAGCAGAGTGAGTGGCAACCCACTTTCTGGTCCCTTTTCTGTCTCTCTTTGACAGAAATGATCATTTTCTCAGTAAATTCTTCCTACACTTGACCTCCATTGTCCCTAGAATTCCTTTTTTCAGTTTTAGAGAACACAAACTCAGCATTTCAGAAATCTAGCAGGTTGGGAGTTATAATATTTTCCTTATTTGGATTATTTTGCTTATTTAGATTATTAGATCCCCTTTATCAGGATTAGTGATCAACATGGCTAGTTCCAAGGTTCAAATCCTCAGGCTAAATTAAGTCTTGTGATTGAGTTTCCTCATGGGCACTTGATCAAGTTTGACTCACCCACTGTTTTGCTTGTGGAAGTTTATGCAACAGAAGCGAAAATAGTTTCATTCTCTTGTAATGGCAGTGATTTTCTAAGAATGTGACCTTTTAGGAAATAGGAAAATAAAACTTCAGGTTGTAAATAAACAGGGACAGTATAATTCCTTTTCATTGGAAAATATGTATGTCAATAGATCAGTTTGGATGGTTATACTGGATGTCCAACACTTCTTACTTGTGGGTGTCTTAATTTTCTCATTGCTGGGACAAAATGTTCAACACCTACAGTTTGTAGAAATTTCAGTACATAATTGGCTGGTTCCAAGGCAGAGGGTCATCACAGAGGAGAAATAGTCCATAGTATAGCAAGCAGAAGGCAGCAAGCAGCAATGAGCTTGCTTTCTTCCTTTTATGTCATCCATGCTATAAGCCTTATGGATGGTGTCATTCATGCTCAGGGTGGGGTTTCCCACCCAGAATAATGCTAAATCAATCAGTGAAATGAGCCAGTTATCACAGCCTTTTTCTAGTGGCACACATCCCTAATCCACATTAACACACCCTAGTCCAGCCACCTGTGAGTGCATACGTTTTTGGGGGGACATGTAGATACAAGTCATAAAAATGGGCTTATAAGTGACTAGTTTTTGTAAATTTAACATGATAAAAGTACTGATTTAGGGCAGGAATTGAGACATACATTTATTTGTATTCATTATTGTATTCAGCAGGTCAGTCTGTCATAGCAAATTATCATAGATTTGATGGTTTAGACAACACAAATTCATTTTTTCACAGTCATAGATCCTAAAAGTTCCTAAATAAAGTTCATAAAGGTCAGACTGTGCTGAAGGTGCTCTTCCTGGCTTATAGATAGCTGCCTTTACATTGCACCCTTAGCTGGTAGAAAAATAATCTCTCTCTTCTGTTTATTATAAGACCACAGTCCTGTTATATTAGGACCCAATCCATATGGTCTCATTTAACTTTAATTTTTCAAGATTTTTATCACCATGTATAATAAAATTTGGGGTTAGGAATATAATGTATGAATATGCTGAGGATACAATTTAATCAATAGCACTTATGTTCAACAGAAAAATTAAAAATGTTTGGCCCATAAGACAGTAAATTATTTTTCCGTTTCTCTCTTTATTTGTTTGTTTGTTTGTTTGTTGGTACTGGGAATTGAACAAGGCCCTTGCATTTGTGAGGCAGACTCTGGAACCACTGAGCTAAATCCTTGGACCAAGATAGTAAATTCTGTTCAGAACAAGAACCAGATTAGATGTTCAGAGCTACAAATCACTAGCAGATATTCAATACTCTGATTCGGTACTCAACAGAAGACCTTGATATGCTTAATATGGTATGTATTAGCAAATATCTTCTGTTCCCTTTCTCATCCAACCCAACTTTGGGTATTCCCTCCCATTAAATTAAACAGCACTTCCCAGAAGACAAGGGGGCCAGTTTGAATTTCAGTCCTTATTTACTTATTCATCTATCTGAAATAAACGTATAGGTCATTTTAAATACTGTTTTTATTTCTTCATTTTGATATAAACAGTTAGCCTACATGACCTCCTCCCCCAAGGTTCTCTAGCTTCAACATTCCAAATCTATAGGGAAGAATATAACACTCCCAAGTCAAGACTCACTGCACCTGGACAGAGTATTTCCCATGTGGATAATCTGCTAAAGAGGTTTGTTTCAACCAAATTGTTTAGTTGAAGGGGGTACCTTTGTTTAATTTCATTCTTTAGAAGAATACAAAGATTGAACCATATGAAAATAGTAAGTATATTTATTTGATTGCTACACTAGAAATGAAAACAAACTATAAGAAGTAACAAAAGTATGAAACTTCATGAAGATTAAAAACAATGGAAGCACCCACTGTGAAAGGTTAAACCTGGCTTTGCCCATAGTGAGTACAAAGACCACATGCACCATGGTCATCAGTGGTAAGAATATTGACACCATCTGCCACCTGGAATTTATACATCGTGCAAGTTTGAAGATGTCTCAAAAAAAAAAAAACATAGGTTTATAAAAAAATAAACCCAAACCCAAGATTCAGGCAATTCTAAAATTGGCCCCTGGGAGGAGATCTCCATTTTATTCTTTCTCCTGCAGGATAGCTAAGAAAAGAAAATCATTAAGAGAATATTTTCCTAAGATTAGGTTGAAGTGCTTACCTACCATACACAAGGTTCCATCCCTACTATGGTGAGAGAAACAGAGACTGAGACACCATGGTGGGGGGAGAGGGAGAGGGAGAGAGGGAGGGAGGGAGAGGGAGAGGGAGA
>PVIC010049138.1:0-13260 GCA_004025085.1 Thryonomys swinderianus
AAATCATCATGTTTGGGCTGGAGATTTAGCTCAGTGGTTCCGGTGCCTGCCTCACAAGCGCAAGGTCCTGAGTTCGATCCCGGTAACCACGTACAATGCTGGGCATGGTGACTCACACCCACCAGCAATCAATACCACATACCACAGTGCCGGGTGTGGTGGCTCACACCTGTAATCCCAGCACTCGGGAGGCAGAGACAGGAGGATTGCTGAGTTTGCGGCGGCTTGCCTGGGCACCATAGTGAGCTCAGGGCCAGCCTGAACTACAAAGCGAGACCCTGTCTCAAAAAGCAAAAAAAAAAAAAATTTTAATTAAATTTTAAAAAATAAAAAAAGTGAGACCCTGTCTCAAAAAAAAAAAAAAAACATCATGTTTCTGTTACCATGTTTATTCTCAGGATATTATAGTTCTAAATTCCTACAATGGTTGCAACAAACTCAAATTTTATTGTGAATTAATATAAGCAGAGTTAACTAAGTAGTAAAACTATAGGAACCTAGGATACTATGGAATAGCAAAAAATGAAAATAAAATCAAGTCTGCCAACATATATACCTGCTCATACATAGTGTTAGACACACAAAATTGAACATACTTCCCCAGACATCAAACTTTTCTAAATAGGCATATGATTCTATTTATTTATTTCTACTTAATTTCCAAATAACTTAGTAGCAGCTATCTCCAACTATTTAATCTACTCTAAGTATCCAGTTTTCATAGTCTTCATTCTAAAATGTCATGTATTTTTACTTCTTAGCTAGAAATGATACAATTACAAATAATTTATTATCTGTCCCGCTAAAGCAGAAAGGCCTGTTTTGATAGACATCACTCATAGCCATCAGCAAGTTATTTTTCAGTAGTAACTGGTATGAATAGCACATTTAGGAAAAGCAGCCAGGATAAAGTTTCCAAAGCCCAAGATCAGATTTGTTTCCCCAAACCATTCCTGATGCACAGGCAAAATGTATTCAAATGCAAAAGAGAGCAAACAAATGTATTTTTCTTCTTCCAGCACCAGGGTACTATAAACCCAGCCAAACACATTTCCTCACTTGGAGATCTCCCTGGAGGGAAGAAAGGATGGAACAGAAATTTAGGATCTGAGCACACTGCCACTGTCACAAAGACAGAGGGTGATCCTGGGGTAGGGAGACAGGGGCCCAGACCCACAGGAGAGATGAGACGAAGGAAACAGGTAATGAGCTCCTTTCAGGCTTCTTGCTTTTGACAAAAATCTTTGGTCATCTTTATTCCCCATTTAAGTCTCACTGGAGCCTGTAAGAAGAGTGAATAGCCCACAAAAGCCCCTCATCTTGACTGCCAGACTGGGGGACGCTCAGAGGCCCTTACGCCTGACTGCTCTGTCTTGCCTCTTCCCTCCTGCTAGGCGGTAACTCTGGATTCTTCCTCTTAGTTTGCTCCCACAACTCAGGGAAGGATCTTCTTAATCATTTCCAGTTCACCCTGGACCAATACCTTTCTTCCTTAGCTTGGGACTAGGAACCAGGCTGCCCTGCTTCTAACTCCAACTCTGGCCCAGTTCTCTACGAACAAAGGAAGATGAAAGGAGAGGCAGAAGTAAGAAGAACGAGGGCTATTTGGTTCTTCTAGGAAAGAGCAATGGCCCCAAGTTTCCTGGTTGTTTTGAAATACTTCCTAAGATCACAAGACACAAGTTTCTTGAATTCTCTCTTCTCTGTTTCATTGCTATTCACACAAATTACACCAAATCTACCAGTAACTAAAAACTAGTATCTAAAACTATGGCTTTTTCCTTTTTTTTCTTTTTTTTGAGACAGGGTCTCGCTTTGTAGTTCAGGCTGGCCCTGAGCTCACTATGTAGCCCAGGCAAGCCTGGAACTCAGCAATCCTCCTGCCTCTGCCTCCTGAGTGCCGGGATCACAGGCGTGAGCCACCACGCCCGGCACTGTGGTATGTGGTATTGATTGCTGGTGGGCATGAGCCACCACGCCCAACATTGTATGTGGTTACCAGGATTGAACTCAGGACCTTGCGCTTGCGAGGCCGGTGACTGGGCTAAATCTCTGGCCCATGGCTTTTTCTTTTTCTTTTTCTTTTTTTTTTTTGAGACAGGGTCTCGCTTTGTAGTTCAGGCTGGCCCTGAGCTCACTATGGTGCTCAGGCAAGCCGCCGCGAACTCAGCAATCCTCCTGTTTCTGCCTCCCGAGTGCTGGGATCACAGGCATGAGCCACCACGCCCGACATTGCAGTATGCGGTGTTGATTGCTGGTGGGCGTGAGTCTCCACTCCCAGCATTCTATGTGGTTACCGGGGGATTGAACTCAGGACCTTGCACTTGCGAGGCAGGCGCCAGAACCACTGAGCTAACCCTCCGGCCCGGCTTTTTCTTTTTAATGACATCATTTAAAATTGTATATAAACACCTTGTAATATAGGATAGTGAAAAATAGAAAATAACAAACCATTCCAAATAACAAGATACATACAACAAGGAGTCGTCTAAAAGTCAAGGTTACACAATAATCCTAAATCCCAGAATCTAGAAGACAAGAGACTAAATTTGTAAGTCTGTAAACTACTAGTTAAGTCACATTTGATCAGTGTGTGCTACCAGGAAATTCTAATCAGATGGGAAAGATGGCTGATTTTTTAGCTTCTGCTGCCACTGTCCTTTTTAAGAGAAATCATAAAATACAAAGTTAGCTGGGCACAGTGGCACATTCTTATTAGTCAGCACTTGGGAGGCTGAGCCAGGACTGCCATGAGGCCAGACTGGGCTACATAGTAAGTTCAAGGCCAGCCTGGAATATACAGCAAGACCCTATCAAAAACAAACCAAAAAACAAAAGAAATAAGTAAATGGTTTCTACAGGTGCAATCTTACTCTAGAAAGAATGGCCATCATCAAGTAATGCCAGTGCTGGCGAGGCTGCTGGTGAGAATGCGGGTTGGCACAACCACAGTCAGTATGGAGACCCCTCGAACACTTCAAGCAGCAATTTCCCAGCTGTTCCCTTCTAGGCACCTTTCCAAAACAGTTAAGAACATCATACTACAGTGATACATGCATACCCATGTTTAGGGCAGCATAATTTATAATAGCTAAAATTTTGGAAGTAGACTATGTCCATCCACAAATGAATGGATAAAGAAATGTGGTATTTATATACAATAGAGTACTACTCGGCCATAAAGAAGGATAAATTTGAATCATTTGTAGGAAAATAGATGCACCAAGTAATAATGTTAAGTGAAATAAATCAGGCACAAAAGCTGAAATATTGCATGATTTCTCTTACATGAGAAACCCGAAGTGTTAATAAAGCACAAAATAAAAAGACAGGAAATACAAAACAAGGAAATGGATCTTTTGCAAATGGGAAGGGGACCAAGAGATAAAAGAAGGGGAGGGGAAGTAAAAAGAATTAAAATTGTCGTGTGTGTGTGTGTGTGTGTGTGTGTGTGTGTGTATACCAACTTCCCATGATGGATGTAATCATTATGTACTGCAAATGTATTAATAATTTCTTTAAATTTAAAAAGGTGGAAAGCAGAATTAAGGACAATAACATGTGCTCACTTATCAACTTAAACTAGGAATATTCATGTCACCAACTCACACCAGACTATTAAAACAAACTAGTATATTCATTGATATATATCTTAATTATAATTTGTAATTATATATTATATATATCTTATATATTATACATCTTAATTATAAATTATACTTAAGATTATGTATCTTAAGTATAAATTATGTTATTTTCAATCTGTATGCTCTAAAAATAAGACCCAGATCTAGTAATGAAAATTCCTGGATATGAGTATAATTTAAACATTTCTCAGTGTAAATAAATGAGGTGAAATTTCTAAAAGTATTCCTCTAGTTTCCTCCTCTGAGGCAGGGTATCAACTATAAAGATTCTGGGAATACTCTTTAAAAATGTTTTCTCCATTCATTCACTGAGTTTTCAAGGAAAAAATCAACAGAACTGTAGGAACAAATCAAGTCTTAAATAGTAATATTTTAGTGTACCTAAATTAACCACAGTAATTTAGAGAATAATAAAAGTGTGAATACGGTGATGCTGCAGCACTTGAACTTAATTTGTTCTATGGTTTTGGAAAAAGATGGCCACGTCTGTATTTGTGTGGGAAAAACCTGACGTGTTGTTTGCGAACAAAAACCACAATTTTATCAAACGCTCATTTGCAAATCAAATTGTCTGAAAACAAAAGTGTTCATGAACTGTGGTACTACTGTACCCAGTACAACATAACTTTACTCAGATTTCTATTTCCCCTTAAGAAAAGACCCTTCCCCCTCCACACCTTCAAAATTTCTAGGAACTTAACATCATGGTAATGCCACACACCAGGACTTCAGGACTCCCAGGAGGAAAAGGAACACAAGGTGGCTTCTCTACAATGTAGGTTGACAGTTAGAGCCCTGATTTTAAGCCTGCTGCTGCCAGCCTGCCTGAGGCTGTGTACTCAGAAACAACAGGCAAATCCCAGGTTATGTGACTCTGGGCTCTCAGGAGCATACTAATTCTTAAACTAGCTCTAATCAGAGATAAATTCAGAGAACTAAATTTTCAAGAACACAAACAGGTGGCTCTTCTTCTACTAAATTATTACAGATAACTACATCCATGTGTCTCTCGCAACAGCAAAAATTTTTTAAAATATTTAAGATACCGGGCCGGAGATTTAGCTCAGTGGTTCCAGCGTCTGTCCTGCAAGCACAAGGTCCTGAGTTCAATCCCAGTAATCACATACAATGCTGGGTGTGGTGACTCACGCCCACCAGCAATCAACTGGCAATCAACACCACATTCCACAGTGTTGGGCGTGGTGGCTCAGGCCTGTCATCCCAGCACTTGGGAGGCAGAGGCAGGAGGATTGCTGAGTTCGAGGCTTGCCTGGGCTACATGGTGAGCTCAGGGCCAGCCTAAACTGCAAAGCGAGACCCTGTCTCAAAACAACAACAACAAAATATTTAAGATACCATTTAACAAAAGAATAAATTCTGGAGCTGGAGATTTAGCTCAGTGGTTCCAGTGCCTACTTAGCAACTGCAAGGTCCTGAGTTCGATCTCGGGAACCACATACAACAATATTGGGCGTGGTGGCTCACGTCCACCAACAAGCACCTCACACCACAATACCGGTGGTTGCTCATGCCTATAATACTAGCACTTGGGAGGCAGAGGCAGGAGGCCTGCTGAGTTCCAGGCTTGCCTGGGCTACACAGTGAGCTCAGGGCCAGCCTGAACTACAAAGTGAGACCCTGTCTCAAATAAATAAATAAATAAATAAATTCTGACATTCTAAACATTTCTCCTATAGATTTAGCACTGGTGTCACTTTTTGAGCCAATATTAGCTATATTTAGATTTAAAACAAAAAACAGAGCAGAAAGATAAAGCAGGATAATGAACATTTAAGCAGTATGATACATAACAGAAAGGGCAGAAGTTAAGAAAGAAACTTCAGTCTGGTCCTGGCACAGCCACTGTAGCAGGGCCATGTGCACCAGCCACTTAATCTTCTAAGACATAGTTACTGATAGAAAAGATAGGGCCAGGGGAGGCTGATCTAGATGTTTCTTCTACTTTCAAACAAACAAAAACCCCCAAACAACAAGAAAATATTCTTTTTTTTTTTGGTGGTACCAGGGGTCAAACTTAGGACCTTGTGCTTACCAGGCAAAACTAAAACTATTCTAAATTCTACTCCATCTTGTTAAACACTATTCTTCCAGGCAAAATTATGGATGCTTTTAAAAAATATGTAACTTTTGGGCCGGAGATTTAGCTCAGTGGTTCCGGCGCCTGCCTCGCAAGTGCAAGGTCCTGAAGTGCAATCCCTGTGACCACATAGGATGCTGGGCTTGGTGACTCACGCCTACCAGCCATCAATACCACATATCACAGTGCCAGGCATGGTGGCCCACACCTGTGATCCCAGCACTTGGGAGGCAGAGACAGGAGGATTGCTGAGTTCCAGGCTTCCTGGGCTACATAGTGAGCTCAGGGCCAGCCTGAACTACAAAGCAAGACCCTGTCTCAAAAAAAAAAAAAAATTATATATATAACTTTTTACACAAGACACAATTCAACAGTGGTACCACAATTCATGAACTTAATTCTTTCCATGATTCTGGTTCAGTTGCAATGAATGAATTCTACAACCAGGATTGTAGAAAGAAGTTAAATTTGCAAGTTAAGGTATCACTGTATTTCAACAAACTGATATCATATTAAAATTAAACACTAAAAATAAAAAACAAATCTTGTATTTTGAATACAAAATAGGCAATGGAATGGAAATAAACTGAGAGGAGGTTTTTGGTTCAAGTGTCTACAGGATGTGGATCATTTTACTTGTTGTTAACTCAGGTTTGAATTCTCTCCTTTAACCAGGAAACTAAAACAATAATCACCAACAAGAACCCGTACAGTCTTGGGTTGTATTTGAGAGGGAGCTTTGTGCCACAGGCAACAAAACTGCTGACCCTCTGCCTATAGGCCTTGAAACTCCAGGATGGAAGCTGTTCATGTGTTGCAGCCTGATCTACTCCATTTTAGACAGTGACTGCTAATGACCATGCAACCTGCCATGGAATATTCCACACCAGAGGGAATCGTGTTAGCTAAGGCAGAAAGGGGATTTTGATATGATTTGAATGAAGGAGAACACAAAAACAATATACAAAACTCTTAAAGACCAGAAGCAAGCAAGGAAGAATTAGAAAAATGAACTTAATGAAACTGAAGTGTTCTGCAAAAGAAATGGTCAATAAAAAGACAACCCTCAGGGGGCTGGAGATTTAGCTCAGTGGTTCTGGTGCCTGCCTAGCAAGGGCAAGGTCCCTGGTTCAATCCCCAGTAACCACATACAACAATACTGGTCATGGTAACTCACACCCACCAGCAATCAGCACCACACACCACAGTGCTGGGCATGGTGGCTCATGGCTGTAATCCCAGCACTCAGGAGGCATTGCTGAGTTCGAGGCTCGCCTGGGCTACATCTATGTAGTGAGCTCAGGCCCAGCCTGAATTACAAAACGAGACCCTGTCTCAAGAAAAAAAAAGACAAGCCTCAGACTGATGAAGTATTTCCAAGTGACATCTGATAAGATTGTTACCCAAAATATACAAAGAACTCCTAACTAAAACAAAAGCAAAATGAACAAACAGACCAGACCTTAACAGACACCTCATCACATATAATATATAGATGACAAATGAACATATGAAGCCAGGCATGCTGTTGCAGGCCAGTAATCCCAGCACTCAGGAAGCTGAGGCAGGAGAATGGTCATGAGTTCGAGGCCCCCATTTGATCCCTGGAACTACAAAGGGAAATCCTGTCTAAAACAAAACAACAAAAAATACTCCACATCATAGGTCACCTACTTATAGCAGTTTTATTCATAAATGCCCAGACTTAGGAGCAACCAGGACACCTTTCAGCAGGTAAAGGGACAAACTGTGGTACACCCAGATAATGGAGTATTATTCAGCCCCCAAAGAAATGAGCTATCAAGCCATGAAAAGACACAGGAATCTTAAAAGGCTATTACCAAGTGAAAGATGGTATGACCAGGCTAATACATGATTTCAACTATATGACATTCTGAAAAAGGCAAAACTATGGAATATCACTGCCTGATAACGAGTTAGGTAGAAATAGAGTAACAAACAACCCAGGATTTTTTTGGCAAACCACTCTGTATACTATAATGGTGGATACACATCATTATAAACTTGTCTGAGCCAATAGAACGTACACCTCCAAGAGTGAATCCTAATGAAAGCCATCCACTTTGGATGATAATGATGTGTCACTCTGGAGGCTCAGCAACTGTAATACATGTTGATTCTGGAAGCTAATGTTGATAGTGGGGGAGGAAGAGGATAGCATATGTAGGAAATCCCTATCTTCCTCTCAGTTTTTCAATGAACTTAAAACTGCTCTGAAAAATACAATCTTTTTATTTTTAAAAAGTTACACAAACACTATGCCTGGTGGTGGGACTGTTTTCCTTTTTTTATTACAACTTTTTCACAATTTTAATTTTGACAGTGCTGGGGAGACTATTTTTAAACTGAATACTGGAAAAAAAACTTAAATAAGCCTTATTCTAAGTTATATTACTACTTTCTAATATAGTACTTAGCTAAAATAATTGATCTCTATTGCTTTTTCTGGTTTTGACTAGGATTTTGTTCCATGTTAGAAATAAAAACATTTTTGGCTATGAACATTTTATGTCTGTTTTTAAATATCTTAGGTAAATGCCGGACGTGGTGGCTCACACCTGAAATCCCAGCACTCGGGAGGCAGAGACAGGAGGATGGATGAGTTCACGGCGGCTTGCCTGGGCACCATAGTGAGCTCAGGGCCAGCCTGAACTACAAAGCGAGACCCTGTCTCAAAAAGCAAAAAAAAAAAAAAAAATCTTAGGTAAAGAATTCTTAAGTCAAACTGGAAGAAACAGGATCATTCTGTAAGATATATATTTGTCGAACCAGAAGAGGACTTTGTAGCGGCTCTGACAAGTTCCCCAACTTGTCCAAGGATGAACCCTGCATGCACCACTTATTCCCAAGTTCCTCATCTGCCCCTATGTTCTTTTACCTTAGAAACCTATCCAACACCTTCTGCTCCACATTTCCTGGTAAATTAGATCCTTCTCCATTCACTAGATTCCTCCCTCACTCCCATGTTATTCATGTACCTGAAATTATTCACTATGAACTTTACTTTTTACACAAGATATATAAATGAAGAGATTTCGATTTTGCCTTTGGGAACTTATAATCTAAGAGGGAAAGATCCTTACAAGAAGTACTATACAACAGATATCGGCATAACTTTTCTATAAATAGCTACAGAATAAATATTTTTGGCTTTCTGGGCCATATTCTGTCACAGCTAGCAACACTGCTATCAAAGCACGAAAGCAGTCACTGACATTATGTAAGTGAATAAGAGAGCTTGTGTTCCGACAAAATTTGTACTTATAAAAACTGACGGCCGGGCGTGGTGGCTCACACCTGTAATCCCAGCACTTGGGAGGCAGAGACAGGAGGATTGCTGAGTTCGAGGCTCGCCTGGACTACATAGTGAGCTCAGAGCCGGCCTGAACTACAAAGCAAGACCCTGTCTCAAAAAAAAAAAAAAAAATTTTTTTTTTAAATTTTAAAAAACTGACAATCTGGGCCGGAGGGTTAGCTCAGTGGTTCCAGTGCCTGTCTTGCAAGCGCAAGGTCCTGAGTTCGATCCCTGGTAACCACATACAATGCTGGGCATGGAGACTCATGCCCACCAGCAATCAATACCACATAGCACAGTGCTGGGCATGGTGGCTCACGCCTGTCATCCCAGCACTCAGGAGGCAGAGATAGGAGGATTGCTGAGTTCGAAACTTGCCTAGGCTACATAGTGAGCTTAGAGCCAACCTGAACTACAAAGCAAGACCCTGTCTCAAAAAAAAAAAAAAAAAACTGACAGTCTGGCCTGTGTGCTGCTGTTTTACAAACCATGGTATACAGCATTCAAGGAAACTTCCATGAAGCTTGGAGAGCTTGAGAAAAAGCCTGGCAGGACTGCTGGCCTCTTCATAGGGAAAGTGCCACATCTTACCTGGTCAGCCACATTCATGTACAAGAACTCTCCTTTAAAGTGGTGTACTAGTAATTAACTTCCTCTCCAAAGTCACTGAATTGGTTCCTCAGAGACAGATTTAACTATGGTGTTGAGAAAGTCAGCTGTAGTGTGTTACAATTAATTCATTACTGCAGTACAACTATTAGTAACTCAATTGTTTTCAATTTTTTTTCTCAGATACTTGAAAAAGGATAAAGGGCATCCCTGTGGAAATCACAGCCAGCCTAGAACTGTGTAAAATACCTTGTGCCTGTGGAAGCAAAAATGCACTGACACAGTCAGCTATGGATGTGCGCGTTCTCCATCTGAAAATAACAAACCACTCTCTAGCTAACAACCCAAGCACGATCAGGTGTGGATCAGTCAGTCTTAAGGCTCCTGAAAATATACATGGAGCCAAAGAGAAAACTGAGAAGAGTGGCAAGGGTGAGAGGAAGTAAGATAGGCCCTCCACCAACTGAGCTCAGTAATCTGCTCAGGTATCTATCTTGTCTTTCAAACTCTTACATATTCCTCATAATGGAAAAAATATGAAAACACATGAAAGTAAAAAGAAAACCTAAAGGCTCAGTACTAACCTTGGACCAAAACTTTTAAGATTTGGGTTCTTTCCCCTTCAAATCTCTTTTCTATGTATATTAGGAAAGTTTTTAACTGCTTTCTAATATTATGTTGTGAATACTCTCTCAATTCTTTAATATGGCTTGAAAGTATGATTATGTAATGTCTGCATTCAAAGTTTATTAAATGAATGGACAGTATTTAGATTCCTCCTATCATTAAGTATTTAGGTCATCCATCCAATTCAATCATTTATTTGTTTACTTGTAATAGTGGGGATTGAATCCATAGTCTTTGCACTGAGCTACATCCCCAGCCCACTTAAAAACTATTTTGAGGCAGTATCTTGCTCAAATTGCTCAAATGGGCTTGAATTTATGATTCTCAGTCTCCAGAATGCTGGGGTTACAGACATATACCATCACTACAAATGGTACATTCCTTTTTTTTTTTTTTTTTTTTTTGAGACAGGGTCTCGCTCTGTAGTTCAGGCTGGCCCTGAGCTCACTATGTAGCCCAGGCAAGCCTCGACCTCAGCAATCCTCCTGTCTCTGCCTCCGAATGCTGGGATTACAGGCGTGAGCCACTGCGCCCTGGCACTGTGGTATGTGGTACTGATTGCTGGTGGGCGCGAGTCACCACACCCAGCATTGCACGTGGTTACCAGGATCAAACTCAGGGCCTTGTGCCTTCCGAGGCAGGCTCCGGAACCACTGAGCTAAATCTCCGGCCCTACATTCCTTTATTTTTATGTTACAAATTGAAAAAAAAATACTATGAAATTTTATAAAATACATAAATATAATACTTTCTATCTTTATTTGAAAGAATGCAGTTCTTGAGCCACACCAACATTGTAGTTTACTGGACAACTGGTTGTCTGGGTCCTCGATCTGCCTCAAAGGCAGATCAGACAGTGGAGTCAATCAACATCACCCAGGGTTGGAGGGAGACTTTGCCACAGATGAGGCCTTGATTGCTCTCTCTGCAACAGCCAACATGGGAAGACTGCTTTGGTTTGACTGTGTCTGTTAAAATCATATGGGAGAAAAGACATTACATAGCTTGTGGCAGATGTTTCATCTAGAGGATTTGTGGGAAATTCCTTTTGAAACAGAAGGTTCACTAATTGGTCTTTCTCCCTTAGGCATCAGGAAGAAGGCCGTGTGCTGAGTGTTTTCTCTGCCCAGCATGAGTGGTCAAGTCATCACAAACAGATGTGGATGCCCGCCCAGCATCAGCAACAGCAATAGCATGTTTCCTAGTGTGGGAACTATGAAACCTCTACAGTGTGTAGCAGTAGAATATAAATATATCTCCTTTAATTCAGCTGCCAATCATAAAGTTAAAACAAATTAACAATTTGGTTCATGTAATTTATAATGTTGGACCACCCCCCTTTCCCCACCTCCCACCACATACACATCTTCAAATAAATTGTCCCTGGTCTTTAAGTAAGCAAAAGGAAGTAGAATAGAAGATAACTCACTGGATCAGGTGAGTTACAACTGCCCTCTTGAGTTACATGTGAGGAGAAAAGTTCTGGTTCAGATCTTGGTTTCCAGGTCAAAGATCTGAGGTAAAAGCAACATATTCATGCTTGCCCAACACAAATTACACAAATACAGCAAAGTTAAGTCTGAGCCAGTTAGTATAATACAATATCATTCTTTTAACTGAAGAAAGGAACATTTCAGATTAAAATCCACATCTAACACTATCAGGTTTTTAGAAAGGGACTGTTTTTCAAACCTAACCATCCCTGAATTATCTAGAGATAATTCACTAAGTACAAAAAAAAAATTAAGAAAACAAGCAAAGTGGTAAAGACAACTTTCTCAATCCTCTACCTCTCCCACCTGTATCTATTTGACAGAAATTTGCATGAATAGGCCACAAACTCTTCTTTTCTGGGGTTTTGCCCAAAGAACTTTGACTATGCAAACATAAAAGGTCAAGAACTGAAGAGCCTTCCAACACCCTCAGGCGGTTACACGCCTGTCCAGTGTGGAAAGTCATCACCATCACCTTTGATTCAGATCCCCAAAAAATGCTTAGTACTTCAAGACAGTGACACAAGGTGGCCAACAAACCCATGTAAAACAAACACCAAAATGTCACTATCACAGTATCTGATCATAAACAATCCCTACAGGCCCAGTGGGCAGTGTTTGTGTTCAACAGCATGTCACACTTACTGGCAAGGGTTGGTAAGGACACAGCACACATACCTACCTTACCAGTGCATCTGGTTTGCTCAGCTGGTTATTAGGAATACAGTTTTCCATTAAGTCCTTGTGTGCACTTGGGCTCTTGCTGGTGCACTTCTGCTTCTTCTCATTTTTACTAGATGAGGAAGGAATGCTCCCATTTGTGGCACTATGACTTCGAGGTGAGGAGTTCACAACTCCACTGGCATTTTTATAATTTTTTGAGGAAGCAGTACATGAGTCCTCTTTCAAGAGATTTTCTGTACTTCCCACAAGATCATTATTTAATCTTTTACTATTGATATGGTTCTCCATATACTCAATTTCTTGTATTTTAGAGTCTACAGGTTGTAAAATATTGTTGTTATTTATTCCAAGGTTGTGTTTTTTGGCATCCTTGTCCTTTTCTTTCCCTTTTTCTCGATATTCTATTTCTGGTAAAGTTGTGGACAATTTTTTGTTGGCTGGGATGCCTCCGTTGTGATGTATAAGAATCGAGGAATCCATATCAGGTAATCCTTTGGCAGCTACAATAGAAACAACAAAAAAATCCAAGAATATTTACTTCTTAAAATATAGACTAGATTGACTCAACGTACTATATTAGCTATGCTTAGAAATCTACCACTTTAATTTGCAAATTTATTTAGAAGCATAGTCACAGTACATGATGCTAACTTCAAGAAACAAATCCAAAAAGAGAAGTTGCACATTTGGGAAGTCACCATTATTTATAAAATTCAAGTCATTAAAAGTTAGGCCTTGGAGCCAGAGATTTAGCTCAGTGGTTCCAGCACCTGCCTTACAAGCACA